>APFE030882990.1:3287-18949 GCA_000404065.3 Pinus taeda
TAAAGAAAGCGCAAAAGCTTGCCGTTATAACAAAGCCATTACAATAGCTCATACAGCCGTTACAGAGTTCATACAGCGAATACAATTGCTTGTATGGGTTCAATACATTCTTAAAGGCCTTAACGCGTATGCGTCCGTGTGTTTAGATGTGTATGAGTTCGTTCTATTGGGCTCGCTCTTCCTCCATTCTGCACAGGTGAGAACAGCAGCCCTCTAAATTTCGAAATGCACAGATAGATCTTCTAGCAAATCCAGAATAAGGGATTACATTGTAGATCTTAGGTTTAGCTTTTGTAGTCTAGCTTAAGCTTTAGCTTTTGTTGTGTAGCGGTTAAAACTGCTGGAGCATATTTCCACATTTTGCAATCTGAGCCCTCCCTTGCAAACATAATTGGTATGAAAATGTAAGAGATAACCAACGATGCAATCCGAGCCCTCCGTTCTTAACAGAATTTGCAGTATGTGATAGAATTAATCATCATCAAGGATCGAGGATCTCGATCAGTTTAAGTCGATTTAATTTTTCGATTCATATTGGCATTGGCATTGCAGTGCCTCTCCTCCTCCTCCTCTCAGGGTTTCGTTGTGTGGTCTGTATGTTTGGAGCTCCATATGTTGTATTTCCGTATGAATGTGGTTTGGTCTGTCATCTGTTTGGTGTGTGACTGTATGTGTGTGTCTGTCTGTTTGGTGTATTCTCTGAGAGGTGGAGGTGTATTCTATTTGTTGCTTCTTCTTCTCTATTTCTTTAAAATATTCTCATTCACATGCATTAAATAGACACCAATAAAAAAGGAACCCATACTCGTTATAAATGATATCAGTTGGCCACCACCAACTTGGATCGACCACCCTTACAATAGAAATATCAACATGCACTTAGCTTGAACCCACAACTTCATGCACAAATAGTTCTAGAGCTATAATGAAATTTAGGACTGAATTAAAAATACAAATGATAGCATCAATGAAGGACCCTTCAACTACCATTAAACTACTCTCCTTATGAGAGAACAAATCTCCACACTCTCCCTTCAAAACAAGTATGTAATTCCTGCACAAAAATATGATTCACCTCTAATATCCAATCTCTCAATAATTCTTGAATTCTACATAGTCTGCTACAAGCATTGAAACATGAACATTCTCTCCTTGGTTTATCCCGTACACAGCAAAAGAACCAACCAGATAAACTCATATCTTCCTCCTATTTATAATTTTATGAGGTAGTTAACTCATTAAATGCATCATATGATGGAGGACTCAATAACTCTTTTCACACAATAGAATTTGTTCAAATCAATCTCCTAGAATTAATCTTGTCACTAAATTCATGTAATGAGAAAGATTCTTCACTTTAAATATACCTTCTAAAACTTAGTTAAACTTTCTCGTTCTTTTTATCAAAAGTCTCGAACAAATACCATTGGATAAACTCATAAAAACACCTAGGATGCATGCATAATTTGGAGAAATCACAAACTAGAGTAACACTCTCTTTTCTCTACTATCCTATGTTATAACTTAGGCTCCTAATCTAAGACCAATGTTAGTAATGCTTTGTGTCCACTCCTAACCTATGTTAGTCCACTTTAGGCCTCCTTCCTTTAGGAATTTGATCAGGAGGATGTTTAAGACATTGTGACAACCTTTCCCAATAACTCTAACACCATGACACGCAATAAAGACCTTCATAAAACATGCTTATGACTCAATAAAAGGAAAAAATTTCATACTTGCAAGGCATGTATGAAAATACATCAACCTAATAGCTCAGATCAAGAGTGAGCTTTATATGTCTAGAAACAATATAAAATCAAGAAAAACTTTTGTAGGGCATATATAGGACTCAATACATGGCATATAACTCATGGATACAAGGCAGACATCAGGGGACATCAATGGAAACACCAACGTGCAAACAAACCCCCCCTTTGCCAATGATGCCAACCTAAAAGTTTCCTTCCTGAAGTTGATCTTCTGAAGTTAAGCACACACAAAAAATGTCCCTCCCTACTTTAATATCACTAGCAAGGGGCTTTACATGGAAAGATAAGATACATAGAAGAAATAAGATACATAGCCATTGTTTACATACTCCTGCTGAGGGGTTGCACCATACACTCCCCCTAAGCTGCTAGACACTGCCCCCTACATACATGAGAAGCTATATATATTGAAGAAATGAGAAAGAAGAAGCAAGAAAAATAATTCATAATGTAATGAGATACAAGTGACTAAGCAACCACCACCAACTGTCCAAAATTTTGCAGCTGATTTTTTTTTTTGAGGTAACCTTGAGATGGAGGTTAGCTTAATGAAAAACTCCTTAATGACTCTCAAAGGGTACCACACCCATATTATTTCTAATATATTAAAAAATCTCCCTTGGAAGTGACTTAGTGAATTTTTCTGCAATTTGTTCATTTCTGGCCGCATACTCCAACCTCACAACCTTGATGGCCACTTGATTTCTTAAAGAATTATACTTGATTGGTATGTGCTTGGATTTCAAGTGAGGGAATGGATTTTGTATGACTTATATTAATCGATATCTTGTTTATTTTTTATTTCAATTGGGAAAGGTTTGGAGTGATTCCAGGATTAGAGTCAGCAAAAAACCCTGGAGGGGGTGGAAGTAGACTATATCCAAGATGAGATAGGAAGCTTTTTGTATTTTTGGCTAGTCTACCAAAAGACTAGTATATTTTGATATTGCTAGGCATTCTGGAAATTTCTGATTGAGGGAAGCGTTATTGTATTATTATTATAAGACATCACAGAAGTTATGTGCCCATCTTGATGTGCATTGACCTATAAGAATTTCTTTCGTAAGAGAGATCTTAATTGGTATCTTGTTTATGTTTGAATTCAACTGGAGAAATCAAACTGGATGGTTGTGAATCGTATATCAGGGTTGGTGGAAATCCCTGGAGGGTTTGAAATAGACTAGAACCAAGATTACACATGAATCCCTTTAAATTTGTGGCTAATATAATGAAATATTATTGTCGCCATACAAAACCCATTATACCGATTAGTAGAAACCAACAAAAAAATGTCCTTTAGTAGATCATGTTCGAGTAGCATAAAACCTATAGGGTTGGTTATCAAAAAAAAAGGATTTGAGCCTCGAACAAGTAACTAGCCAGCAATGCTAATAATGTGGGAATCCATATCATTGACTTTGATATCATGGAGGCCATGTAATGGCAATTATTAATAGAGGCCCTAGCGAATAGTTACGCCGTAAGGCGTTTACATATGAAAAGAACTTCCTCCAGTGCCATGTGCATCCTCCTGCACCCTCCGATAATTTGCTAGACGATTAAAAAACTGTCTACCATCGGATGATTCCATCGGCGGTTAAGGTAACCAGGTAACCACCTACCCTATTACGGTTTCTTCATTTTACTGACTATCACTTCGCCCCTCCGATTTCTACCCTGTTATGATTTCTCCGTTTTACTGACCATCACTTCGCCCCTCTGATTTCTTCATTTTTGCAATGTTTAACACCAAACTCTTTGCACCTCCGATTTCTCCATTTCTGTTAAAATAAAGCAAAAATTCTTAGAAAAAGAAAGGACACAAAATAAAGAAAGCGCAAAAGCTTGTCGTTATAACAAATCCATTACAATAGCTATACAACCATTACAGAGTTCAGACAACTAATACAATTTCTTGTATGGGTTCAAGCCATTCTTAAAGGCCTTAACGTGTATGAATCTGTGTGTTTAGATGTGTATGAGTTCGTTCTATTGGGTTCGCTCTTCCTCCATTCTGCACAGGTGAGAAGAATAGCCCTCTAAATTTCGAAATTTCGAAATGCACAGATAGATCTTCTAGCAAATGCAGAATAAGGGATTACATTGTAGATCTTAGGTTTAGCTTTTGTAGTCTAGCTTAAGCTTTAGCTTTTGTTGTGTAGCGGTTAAAACTGCTGGAGCATATTTCCACATTTTGCAATCTGAGCCCTCCCTTGCAAACATAATTGGTATGAAAATGTAAGAGATAACCAACGATGCAATCCGAGCCCTCCGTTCTTAACAGAATTTGCAGTATGTGATAGAATTAATCATCATCAAGGATCGAGGATCTCGATCAGTTTAAGTCGATTTAATTTTTCGATTCATATTGGCATTGGCATTGCAGTGCCTCTCCTCCTCCTCCTCTCAGGGTTTCGTTGTGTGGTCTATATGTTTGGAGCTCCATATGTTGTATTTCCGTATGAATGTGGTTTGGTCTGTCATCTGTTTGGTGTGTGACTGTATGTGTGTGTCTGTCTGTTTGGTGTATTCTCTGAGAGGTGGAGGTAGAGGTAGAGGTAGACGCGTGTTTGTGTTCCCTGAGAGGTGGAGGCGAAGGCAGGTAGCGCATCAATTATTGAATCAAGACAACTCTGTCCATGGATCACAGTTAAATGAGGCATCCGACTCGACCACAGGTAAACAATAAGGCATCACTCTTTGTATGGATCACTCTGATTATGGAAGATTAGCTGAATGAGAGAGGATTCGATTTGATTTTAGAAACAAATTTCTTTCACATAGCTCGATTCGATTGCTTTGCTGTAAATTGATGTTCAATGTTGTTTGGTTTTTTAAATTAAATCCTTGGTGAAGCGGAAGTATAGATCCCTAATTGTACAGATCCCTTCTTGCACAGATATCGAGAGAAACAGGGCTGCCAATATCACGGTTGGATTTGGATGGTGACCATCGTTGAAGAATGTGCACTGGGAGCGTTTTTTTGGACCAGAAATTCTGCAGAGCCTGTGGTTTCTGTGTTTTTAAAATCAGATCCTCTGCATCCCTACTTGCGATATAGATCCCTACTTGCCAATATCAGGGTTGGATCCGGGCGGTGGCCATCATCGAATAACGACCAGTGGGAGCGTTTTTCTGGAGGAAAGAGCCTGCCATTTCTTGGTTTTGCTGTGTTCATAAATAAATTTCTGATTGAAGTTACTGATGCGATTTTTGATCCCATCTACTGAGGATTGACTTTTATTGTCCATTCAAAAAGAGCTCCATGAGAGTTGGGTGAGGCGACATGCTCTATATGAAACAACATTTAGTGTTGCGGAGGTCGATTCTAATCCGACGATTCAAAGGGGAAGATGGGCGAAATACCATCTAAATTGGTTCAATGCATCATAGCATCTAAATTTCAATGGAAAACCCTCCAAGCTCCAAGGGAAGGGAAGAAAACATTTGATGGTCAAGAATGATACGACTCCGACACCATTGAAAAATAGAGGAATGCTCTGTCTTGAGTTGCAGAAATAGAAGGAAGGTTTTGACGGAGAGGCATATAATAGGTGAGAACATCGGTCCTCAATAAGCACTCCTATAAAAATATCAATAAGCACTCTTAGAAGACCAAAAGTGTAGTTAGATTCTGCGAAATTGAAAAGCCAAAAATGCATAGTTAGATGATTCAATTAGTTCCCAGTCTTCTAAGGCATGCCAAGCAGGGGAATGAAATGTAATTAAAACTTGTGATGCATGCAGATCAGATCAACCATGCAGCTTTATTTGTTTCTAATTACGATTAATGAAGAAAAATCTAGAATAGATATTACTCAACTGTTCACAAATTTAAAAAAGTTGACTGCAAGCCAGAGTGTTGCGCTGTGCCAGAGTATCAGATCCTCTACATCGATGGTGAGGCGGTTTCTTGGGTATTTTAAGTTAAATCCTCTGAATCCATGTTTCTTGGGTATTTTAAATTAAATCCTCTGAATCCATGTTTCTTTGTTTTTTTAATTAAATCCTTTGAATCCATCCTTAGGCAATTTTTTGGTTTTTTAAATTAGACCCTCTGCATCCATGCTGAAGCAGCAGCATATATAGATCCCTCGTTGTATAGAAAGCCAGAGAAATGCATCTAAGGGCAAGGAAAAAGGGATTGAGCAACGCCGTAACCCTTGAAAATATCAGATTCATCCCTTGGAGGTAAGCATAACATTTTCTTGACTGACTTTGTTAATTACGCTGTTTCCCTTTGGAAAGAACTCCCCTAGCTGTTATGTTGGCACTATCTGCACCCTATAATTGATTGTTAAATGATTAAAACATTTTACATTGCTGGATCCAGACCGAACTGACTCCTTAGTTTATGCCTCTTAACTGTATGTTCAACCGTCCAATGTTTAGTTGTAACCACTTGCTAACATGCGTGTACTCCATTCTCTTTATCGGAGTACCAGTCCAGTGGAAACTTGGTACCTGCTACAATGCCTGCTCGATATCCTCCAGTAGAAACTTTGTCCATGCCTTTAAGCCAAATCGAGTGGATGTTTGTTGCAACCGATGGATTGACCTGCGCCTCCGTCTAGCAAGAGCCAGGGATTTACTTGGAAAAAGAAGCCTCTATCCAGCAAGAGCCATGGATTTACTTGGAGAAAGAAGCCTCCATCCTGCAAGAGCGAGGCATTTACTTGAGAAAGATGTAATGAAATTATCGCTTGGTTTAGAGATGAGGTAGTGGGATCATTTGAAATCCATTAAGAAGTTTGTTTGTGTCTTTTAACTAATTTGAGTGAATATGTATTTTCTTTTGTATTTCAACGGGATTTAATGTTAATTTGAATGAATATCTATTTTCTTTTGTATTTCAACTGGATTTAATGTTGTGAACTCCGTATAACAAAGAAGAAATTATCTTCCGTGTATGGCCGAGTGTTTTCAGAATTAAAAATCTTACTATAGTATAAACAATGTGTAAAAAATCGATCTGATCAAAGCGAAGGGTTTACGTTTCTATATAGACCTTTGTACACTTCGGAATTTTTTTTACACCTTTGTTTAAGAAAATGTGCAGAACGGTTGTGTTCTTTTTTTGATTGTTCGTTTTAAAAGAAAAATGAGTAATTTCTCTTCCTCCAGAGGTAAAAGTGAACATAATCTTTATTTGATCAAAACAACCATCCGATATAGCATCATTTTTAATCAAAGCAATTCATCATATGGAACGTTATATCTTAACCGAGTTGTCTGACAAGTTGTTCACATGCGATAATGAATTATTCAATACTTCAACAAGCCCAAACCTGTACGTCTCAATGCTCACTAGTGTGTGAGTTCGCTCGATTTCATCTCTGTTATGAAAGAAACAAGCTTACTTCGAAAATAAATAAGAACATTGGTACCTTGCTGAAACGAAATCCTGAATACCATTACTGTAAATTCAAGTACATGTTCATTTCCTTTTCTCAAATGTTATGAAAGAAACAAGCATACTTCGAAAATAAATAAGAACATTGGTACCTTGCTGAAACGAAATCTTGAATACATTACTGTAAATTCAAGTACATGTTCATTTCCTTTTCTCAAATATTTCAGATATAGATGAGAGATTATGTAGGAATTCACGTCATCTGCAGATAATTTCTTTGAAACTAAGTCCTTCAACTATTTTTCTCCTCCCCATATCTTGAACTGACAATGAGATGAGGCTGCCACAATATGACGTGAAATTCACTTAATTCCAATTACCTTGATCAATCTCCACTTCTACCACAGTGTATTCATTTGCACTACCTCCTAGATAATTTGTCTCGTGAAGTTGTATTCAGCTGCGCCACTAGACCTTTCCTCTGGATTGTCATGGTAGTAAGTCCCCAGCCTGTCAATGTAATCAAGCTCCTCTTGATCAATCACAGCGATCGTTTTCCCAAGAAGCTTCCCCTTTATCTCCTCCTCAATCAGCTTGATTTCGGCCTCCAACTTGGCACTTTCCTTCCTTAAACGGGCTCTTTCATCAAAAAGCTCTTGAAGACCAAGACCACTTCGTTGGATCTCCTTATCAAGTTCCTTGAGTTCAACATCTGTCGTACTTCCGCATTGGCTCCTGAGCTCTTCAAGTTCCCTCCTTATTTCCGAACAGCCTTCCCAAAACTTCATGTTCTCGGCCTTCATCGCAACCTAGTTAGAACTCCATTGTCTCATCCGTTCCAAAACTTCGTACCTCAAGACTTCACCCCGTCCATGGCTAGACTCACCTTTCATAGGTGTATCCTCCATCTTGCCTTTCAGTCTTTCATCCGGCCCCTGCATAATGAACCAGTCCTTGTCTCACTTGAGTGTGAAACCACTTCCTTCACCTGCAAGTACCCGTCATCATACTTCGCTACGAGAAACCTTTGCTCTGACACCAAACTGTCACGCCCCCAAGCCTACAGTGGTCTTCCAACCGTGCCAGTGAGGTGCGGCACCACCACACACTTTCTTTTTAACAATACTAATGTATGTGGACTACGCCTAATTCATAACCGATAACTTAGTTTGTGTTTTGCAACCAAGTATAAAATGCATTAGACCTTTATATCAATGATCACCCATACTTAATCATTATCCATAGCAATATAAAAGAACATCAATTGCACGATATAGAGGGGAGGGGCAACTCCCGAACAGTCTGCCCAACAATATATTATATATCAGTTTACAACAGTACAACACTCAAGTGTGCTTGGCAAACTCCAAGCCAACACTTAGCCAAATTTTACAACATGAGGCAACCTGCCTTTACATAAGCATATGCACACCTTTGCACCAAGAGTGAGTGCCCACGCGGTCACCAAGACACTCTATACAATCTTTCACATCTGCACGTCCAAACCTCAACTCACGACCCTCTTAACCAACCAAGATCCAAGTGTTACCTCTGCGCACACACCATGCTATGCGCATGAGTTATGCGGATCCAAAACTGCGCACTCCACTAGATATGCAAAGACAAGAGAGGATGAGCGATGTTGTTCGAATGGTTTTGGAGCATTCCACGCTCACATACTTATACACTTTCAACGTGGGCGAGGGGTGGGTGAACGCCCCTTGGCCGACTCCCAAAACGCCTTCACGCAAGCCCCCAAACGCTCATATCCATCACCGGCTTCTCCATATGTTAGTCGCTCTTCAACGCATATAAATCTGCCCAACATTTAGTCGCATAAGTGTTTGTCGCTCGGTCGAACATGTATCCGCCTTCGTTGCATATCGGTCACGGTATCGTCGCATTTTCTCCGCAGCACTATCGCATGCCCGTCCAACGTGCGCCCATCATGCGCGCGCGCCCGGTCGCCCGGCGCCCACCCATCGCACGAACCATAAGGCGTTACACTATGGGACATGCTGCATCCTTTGCTTTCTAGCTGGATTGATCTGATCATGAAGAGAGAGTACTGAGAGTGTTCAAAAGTGCCACTCTGCTAGAGATAAGAAGTCTGAAGAGCTCATTGGTTCTGTGGTCGATGTGGATAAGAGAGGTTTCCAACTCTGTGGTGAACGTGTTGACTGCATCTATGGAGCCCTGAAGTTCATCTTGCATGTTGGAAGACAACTTGGACGTCTTGTTCATGATGTATCTGTCCAGTGAATTGTTGAGGTTTCCAACCGTAACACCCACCCTATTCAACTCATGCAAGAGGAACGTTAATGATGATGACCTCTTTCTCTGCATCTCCATAGCTTCCCTTAACTTTTGTTGCATCATGTCAGTCATGCTGTTGATGTCGATGAGAGGAGGGAGAGTAGTGATCATATTCTTCTTTTTAAGATAGACTGTACTTGGCATAATTGAGCGGTATGGTGTGTTGAAGGAAAGGGAAGCCACAAGTGCAGTGCAGGAAAATATGGTAATGCCCTTCGCTTGCTTGATGGCTTCCTCGACGCTTGATGTTGCCATTGGTTTTGTTGGGTGAAGGCTATCGGCCATTCGCTTCAAGATGGACATGAATTTCGCTAACTTGGACTCCATGTCCTTGCTCGCTCTTAATTCATCCATGCAATTGACAGGGGAGTTCTTCGCTTTCACCACTTGATTACTCATCATGCCATGGGCAAGGGTGCGAAATAGGCCATGCAGGGCTATCTGTACTAACATGTTCTGTTTCTTTATTTATGATATGCATTCTCTCAAGACATTGCACACATCAAGCAGATTGACTAGGTCCTCCATATGTCGGCTCAACAATTTTCCGTTTGTATTACTGTCTATCTGCATGTGCGAGTACAAATCCTTAACACTAGAGTAGATGAGAAGCACAACCTCCAGCGCTTGTCCAAGACAAGAGGCGGAAAGATTGTATGACTCCAGCTGTTGTTGTTGTTGCAGCATGAGTATCTCCACCTTACCTAGAAGTTGGTACTCAAAATCAGCAAGGATCGGGTGCGTTTTGGACGCTGAAATGCTGTTTGACCTCTTATGCTTGCCATGACTACGAACAACAGTAGGTATCAATGATTGCAGAGATGCTCCAAGGGAACCGAGAGTCGAACTCATGATTGTGATCACTGCTCAATCATTTAATTTTCTCCGTTTCAGGATCAGGACATCCAAGGCGTGTATTAATACAACTCAATGTCACACATCCGTCCAGATCAGGGAACACGAGAACACCTACCAACACGTGGTGGACAGAAAGAATAGAGGAGAGGAGCTGTGATATCGCTAATCTCGGACCATTCCGCCATGTGTGCTCTTGCCTATGGTTCGTGTGTCTCCCTGCCCAAATGATAGCAAGCCGACCCGAGCAGGCAATTTATATATGTAGTCAAGACCTCATCAGTCTAATTCACGTTGTTCCATTTATGATCTTCTCACTTTATAATTTCTTGTCCACATGCATCAACCAATCAAACTTTTGTCCAGAAGACAAGGTAAGGAAAAGGAAAGCAAGTAATTGGTTGGTCGTTCGGCAAGGAAACCAAATGAAGCAGTAAAAATAGTTTTACACTCGAACATCTATTACTATCCGCGTTACGCGTAAAGAATGGCTAGATTACATTCGAAGAGCATTACGCCAGCCGTTTCCCTCTATGAGATCCATAGTGTCACACCCCCAAGCCTACGGTAGTCTTCCAACCGTGCCGACGAGGTGCGGCACCACCCTACTTTTTCTTTTTTAACAATACTCAAGTGTGCGGACTACGCCTAATTCACAACCGATACTCAGCTTGTGTTTCGCAACCAAGTAAAACATGCATTATCCTTTATACTTAATGAAAACCCATACTTCATTCATTATCCATCGCAATTATTAAAAAAACAAGAACAACAATTGCACAAGTATAAAGGGGAGGGGCAACTCCCGTAGCGTGAGTCTGCCCAACCGTTTATTAAGAATATCAGTTTTACATACAAGTGTGCCTGGCAGAATCCAAGGCCAACACTTAATCAATTTTACAATCAAGGCATAGAACAACCTTTACAATACATGTGCCAACCTCTTATGGTAGGAGGGTGCTCACCCGAGACACCAAGAACTCCACCACTAAGTCCTGCACAAATCCACCTCAAAACCGCATTCTTATCGCCTACACCTGACCTCCGGCAAAACTGCGCACTTCGCAAGTGGAGCGCATGAGATTTGCATACTCCACTTTTCTACGCCTTCTTTTCCCCTTATCCAATGTGTAGTAAGAAATACGAGCTCCTTGAGTTGTCCCAAATGAACGCTTGAACGCTGTGTTTATATGCTCCAAACGTTGGTTGAGTGTGGGGGTGGTCACCCCTTGGCCGACCCCCAAACCTGCACAAACGCGCCCCAAAGTCTTTCTTACGTCGTCGGCCTTACCCATGGGCAAGCCCCATCACAACACATATAAGTCCTCCTTCGCATTCGTTTGTTTTCCATAAGTGTCGTTCGCTGCCATGTTATCGTTGCACTGTCGTTTCCTGTTTTGTCGCATTTTTCTGCGATGAACTTGTCATACCGCGCACCCGCCCGGGCGCTCGTCGCACAATCCCCAGGGTAGTACATCCTCCTCCACCTGAAGTCGTTGTCGTCCTCGACAACATCCCAACTCCAAGCATCAATCCATGATGTCGACTCCCCTCTCATATGGCAAACATCCTGCAACATATGCAGCCCTCCATCTCCACCATGTCTCATCGTAGTGACCAACTGTCACCAAGATAGTCCATACCAAAGTATGTCGTATATCATATGTCCATGACCATCGGTCACCTGCCACAATCTCTCCATGCTGCTCTCCATCGTGAAAGGCTGATCCTCTCAACATCAAGCTACATGTCCACTGCAACAAAGTGCCCACTCCATCATGTGCATCATCTCCATCATGATAAGTCAACAAGTGTTAACACATCTCAGCTATGTGCCAACATCTCATCTCATCAATCGGAAGTCCTCTCGATCCATGACAATCAACCATCATGTCACAATCTCCACATGTTGCTCCATCGTGGAAGGTTGGTCCCTCCATTTCAAGCTACATGCTTGCTGCAACATATCATGCTGACCCCATCGTGTGTCGTTCCCATGTGAACCTGCTGCCATGATACTCCAACACAATGCCAACATATATCTGCACATTGTCGACCCTCATGCCTGAACTAGTTGGGTAGCTAGTCCAACCATCCGCTCAAACCATGAGAATGCACATCCTCATGCTACCATCAGTTGTTCCTCAAAGCATCCCTGTCACGTCCTGAACTCGATCAAGAATCCATCCTCCAAAGAAAACCATGCTTAGGTCCATGAAGTAGTCCTCATCTCATCTGCAACATGTCCATGATGTTTGGTGTCAATGCGCTATATGTAATCAGCCACATCAATCCCAACATCATCCATAAGTGTTCCTCCTCCATGTGAAGAGACCATCTCATCAATCTCCAACTCTCGGTTGCCACATCCATGTCCATGAAGCTACCTCCATCACATCTGCAATGTGCCATCCCTCAAGTCATCCAAGTGCTCTTAAGAGAACACTTCTCCATCAAGTGTCAAGTGTCTCAAGAGAGCACCTCATCACCAAGTCAAGTGCCTCAAGAGAACACCTTTCTCATGTATCCATGTGCTGCCTATGATCAAATATCAATCAGCTCCCATTAGTTGAGTCTCGGCTCAACCCATACCCAAGTGTAGCCACCAAGGTATCATCATCATTGTAACTCCATCACCTCAAAGTGCCTCATACCGATCATCCACATCAAGTCACTCTTTCAAGCCATGCCCATACATGGGGTTTGAAAGTGTGCATCCCATACTGCACCAAAGACTCTGCCCTCAGCTCCTCTAAGTCCACCAAATATGAAGTCCCCTAGTAGTCACAACAATCTCATGTCATCATGAGCTCCATAAGCCATCCTCAACTAACACTCTAGCAAGCATACAAGTCTCCACCCAAAGGTCTTTGCAAGATGCCTCAGCTCTCCATGTAGTAAGAATGCCCCATAGACTTCTCACAACTCCACCCAAGTCCATGGCTTTGTTGCACAAGAGTGTACAACCTCACCATAGTCTCACAAGTAATAAGTCTCCATGTCACATAAGCAAATCCATCTGCTCAACATCCATGCTTGGTACCTCATTAGATGCCCATAAGTGACATCTCCACAAGTGTCCATACAATATGTCCCTACACAAGACTGCCATGCTCCATGTCTCCATATCTCCAACCTGATGTCCATGACTAAGTTGTCCATGTAGTCCACCCAAGTAGGCTCATCACAACCATCGGTCATCCCTATCCAAGCTTCCATCTTCGGTTTAGTGAACTCGGTCACCAACCATATCATCATGTCATGTCATGAGTTTCCTTCATCATAGCTCCTCCACCTAAGTGTCACCAAGACTATGAGAAGTCCACCCAAAACATCACCATCGCATGAGTCTCTCCATCATAACACCTCCACCTAAGTGTCCACCAAGACTTGCTCTTGGTCTAGGCCATGAGAAGTCCACCCAAGCAACTCAAATATGTGCCCTTCAAACTGTCCATGAGCCATGCCGGGCACTTAGCCATGTGGCTAAAGCATGACCCACTCATCCACAATGATCATCAAGTTCCACCCTTGTCACGGGCCTTTGTACCTTCTCCCAAAAGGTCACAAACAACCCCCAACAAGTCCTACAACAATCAACAATCCTTGTTTCTCCATACAAGGTCTCATCATAAACATCCATGGTAAGATGTCCCTTAGCTTCGACAAACTGGTTTTGCCATTCCCTGCACACGATCCATCTACCAAATGTCCAAATGAAACACATGTATCATCATCATGAGGTTCCTCCATGAGAGTACCCTCATCCATACATGTATGCAAACTGCACGATCCTGGTCCAACTTGATCAATCTCAAGTTCATCCTCGGTCACGGTCATGTCTGCAACATCATCGGTCATTAAGACTTCCTCTTCCTTGGTAGCACAATCTGCAACCTCAACTTGCTCTATTTTCCAATCAAGTTGAAGAAGCTCCTCTTCAACATTTTTTTCCAAGACTGCAAGCTCTTCTTGAATCCGGGGATTCTCCTTTTTCAACCGCTTCAACTTGTATAAGGTAAGCAAGAGCTTCCCTTCGCCTTCTTCCAAACCTGCCATGCCTTGTTCTTCATCTTCCCCTCGTTCGTCCTTCGTTCAAGCGCCCAAACCGTGTATACCTGCTCACACGCAGTCCCACTTGCCCACCTAACAAGTGCCCAAATCGTATGACCAACACGTAGTACCGCCTGCACTACTCTACGACACTTGGTTCCAACATTTACCAGCTTCACCAAGCACCTTGCAACCATGAACCGACCCTTGTTCTACTTGTGTGAAACTAGCTTCCTTCACCTGCAAGTCCTTGACTCCACTGTCACGAGAAACCTGCTCAAACCTGCTCAAACCAGCTCAATTGAGCTATGATACCAACTTCACTTCGGTGAAGTTGTGTAGCAGCTTCTACCTTCAACACTCGGTCATCAGCCTGCTCTGATACCAACTGTCACGCCCCCAAGCCTACGGTAGTCTTCCAACCATGCCGGCGAGGTGCGGAACCACCCCACTTTTTCTTTTTTAACAATACTCAAGTGTGCGGACTACGCCTAATTCACAACCGATACTCAGCTTGTGTTTTGCAACCAAGTAAAACATGCATTATCCTTTATACTTAATGAAAACCCATACTTCATTCATTATCCATCGCAATTTTTAAAACAACAAGAACAACAATTGCACAAGTATAAAGGGGAAGGGCAACTCCCCGTAGTGTGAGTCTGCCCAACCGTTTATTAAGAATATCAGTTTTTACATACAAGTGTGCCTGGCAGAATCCAAGGCCAACACTTAACCAATTTTACAATCAAGGCATAGAACAACCTTTACAATACATGTGTCAACCTCTTACGGTAGGAGGGTGCTCACCCGAGACACCAAGAACTCCACCGCTAAGTCCTGCACAAATCCACCTTAAAACCGTACTCTTATCGCCTACACCTGACCTCCAGCAAAACTGCGCACTTCGCAAGTGGAGCGCATGAGATATGCACACTCCACTTTTCTGCGCCTTCTTTTCCCCTTATCCAATGCGTAGTAAGAAATATGAGCTCCTTGAGTTGTCCCAAATGAATGCTTGAACACTGTGTTTATATGCTCCAAACGTTGGTTGAGTGTGGGGGTGGTCGCCCCTTGGCCGACCCCCAAACCTGCACAAACGCGCCCCAAAGTCTTTCTTACGCCGTCGGCCTTACCCATGGGCAAGCCCCATCACAACGCATATAAGTCCTCCTTCGCATTTGTTCATTTTCCATAAGTGTCGTTCGCTGCCATGTTATCGTCGCACTGTCGTTTCCCATTTTGTCGCATTTTCTGCAATGAACTTGTCACACCGCACGCCCACCCGCGCTCGTGCGCGCCCGCTCGTGCGCGCC
>APFE030883005.1:15419-27312 GCA_000404065.3 Pinus taeda
CCTAAATCCCTGAACTGAATTGCAAACTGTGAGTGAAAACTTGTTTAAAGTCTTGCACTGGTACCATCGCACCCTGCCTTCAAGGCAGACTATATGCATCGCACTTCCCAAGTGTAGTAGGTGCCCTGCATATTGAATTCACAGTGTGACAGGTGCGATGGTCAGGGAAGGTTAACTTTAGCTTCAGACTGTGGTTTTTTCTCACTGTTTTCAGTCCTATTCAGGAGTTTTTTTGTCTGTAGTCAGTGTATTTCTGTGAAAGCCCCCTTCTCTTACATTATTCTGCCTCCAAAGTGCGAAGAACTGTAAGTGTTTTCATGTATTGTGCATCATTTTCAATTCTCTTTTGCAAAACGTAGCATAGTCGAACTGTCGTTTCTGGATCTGAAAGTGTCGTAGCTGTCATTTTCAATTTTAGAAGACAACCCCATTGTTCTTGATAGTCGGTTATACAGTTACTATTGCATATGATTTGAATTAATAGTTTTTTAAGTGTTGAAAATCAATTTTCATTTCGAAATCGCAAAGTGTCTCTTTTACCTTCACTTCATTTGAAAAGAAATTTGTTGAGTACTGTCGCTTTGAAAATAATTCAGATTTGCACATAGCTTTCTTATCATCATTCATACATTAGGAAGGCTGAAAACAAATACATGCATGTGCATTTGCATTTTTTACTGCTTGGTTTGCTTTAGGACAGTGCATTTAGCATGTGCTTTGTGCTCATTGCAGAAAGATTCTCAACTTTCTTTCCTTACTAGCTAGGATTTTCATTGCCAAAAGAAGATTAAACGTTTGTTTATCATCTTAGACTGCATTTTAGGAGTTGTATACACATCACGCGGTGAACCCGAAAGGCAAATTTTTAAGCAAGATCAACTTAAAATAAATTTAATGAATCTAATAACGCTTTGGAACCTAACGCACAACATCTAGAGGTCTATGCTAGAGACGTATTCCAGTGTCGTAAAACCTGGTAACTGTTGTTTTCAGTGTTGGTTGGGTGATTCCTCCACTCTGAGATGGCAAGTGCCAGTATGGACTTGTGCTCCCATGTACCGTCGAGTATATACTGGGAGACCACAATAGGTTGAATCCTTTATCCTTAGGAAGTCGTGTCTACCGCCCTATTGATCGCAATGCATTGAACACAACATTCGGGAAGATTGACTCTCATACCGTAAAAAGTATTCTGCAGTTTTGTGATTAGTTTGGTAATCCCCTCTGCCTAATCTCCAAAGAATTCCATTTTGCTCCTTTTTAGACTCCTTAAAGGAAAGGGTCCTCTAAGCACTTGTCACTTCAAGCTCATTAAAAATCGAAGGCGACTAGAGTCATCTTTTGTTTTTTCTCAACTCTTTAAAATTAAAAAAACAAGTTGTGTCAAAGCGTCTAAAATTCATTTAATTCGATTTTTTTTTCCCTTTTTATTTTGAGTTGATCAAGTAATCCGCAATCGTGGAAGAAAGTCAATCAAAACCCCATCGTTCGCGGAGACTTACAAGTCAACCATCGTTGAATCTGGAAGCGAAACCATTCCGGACGAAGCGAACTTGTTTAACCGAATCAAAGTCCCCTAGGTTGGTTGGAGCAAGCACTCCAACATCCTCAGAGACTCCGGTTACTCCGAACATTTCTGGTATCCCTGCCTCTACAGAAGAAATTCCACAACAACAAAAGGACATTACAACTGATCCTAGTGTGACGGTTAACACTTCTATTCCTGAACCGGCTCCGTCCACAGCCAATTCGGAAGGTGTTACTACCCAACCGTCTATTGCTGTAGAACTTACATCTTCTTCAGCACCAGAAATATTTTACGGACCTGACGGTCTGCCTCTTCCTTCCAGATTGATTGCCATAGAAGAGATTGTGGAAGATCCTCCATCTAGCACTCCAACGCAACTTGGAGCTGGGATCGCCCTGTATCCTTCTTCATCAGAAGATATTCACCCGCCATCAGAAGTTCCTGAAGAATCGCTGAGGAATCTTTTGGATAGGCTTAATATGTCCGAACAACCGTCAACATCAAGGACTGTGTTACCCGACACAGCAACAACAAAATCTCCTTCTGCTATTCCGACAATGTTCATCGGCGTGCCATCTGTCCCAACTAGCTTTCAGTCGCTGGATGGAGTCCATCCAGGGGCTATCTCAACAGTGTGGGCTGTTCCCGTTTGTTCGTCTGGAATTATATCTGGAATCTCTTACGCTGAGTCTCAACAAATTGATCCTTCACAAGGTCAATTTGGGAAAACCAGTTCCCAAAGGCAAGTCATTCCTTTGAGTACTGGATTACCATCGTATGGAGGGCCTTATACTCTTTCATTGCCTTCCTCGGAAGGACAACCATACATGAGTTCACAACAAAATTTGGGTTATGCTGGAATCACAACTAGCGGTTGGGTGCCAATCCTGTCTCAACAACCAAGAGTTGTATGCTCAATACAACAAAGTTTACCTATGACAAACATCCCCACTACGCCAGCTATTGTGGCAGTATCGCTAGCACAAGTGTCACTTGTTGTATTCCAACCTCAAGTTTCACAGGTTGTAATGCAACAAACTCTTGTACCCATGACACAACCACAATCACCACTAGTGGAACGACACATGTTCAAACAGGAAACACGAACCCCCATCTTGGTCAAACAGTTAATACTAGACAACAACCCATGACTTCACAACCATGGCTGGTGCAATACCAACAACCGCAATTCCAGCAAGCTTACTAAGGATATGAGCAACAAGTCTTTGCAAGTAATGGATGACCGTATCAACCATATCATAATGGTTATGCCCATCAACCTTACCAAAGTTACCAACATCAAATGCATTATGCTGGTATGCAAATACCGACTACTCAAACAATTCCGTCTTATCCTGAGTATGCTCAACCAAGCCTGAATCAACAGTTGCCTTTTGTGGCAACTTTAGAGTTACCGGATCTGAGTCGACTAATGAACGATCCAATTGCCTATGCCCCTTGGTGGCCGGTGATTCCGCATAAACTTCCGTCGGATATTCCTAAATTTAATGGGAATCCGGGCGAAGACCCATCGAATCATGTGATGACCTTTCATCTATGGTGTTCATCAAACACTCTCAATGATGATTCGATTCGGCTTCGCCTCTTTCAGCGCACGTTAACTGGTCTGGCAACAAAGTGATATATCGAACTGCCTAGAGCTTCGTTTGATAACTTCAGTACCCTAGCCACAACCTTTTTAACCCATTTTCAGTTACCTATAAGGTACGAAATAGGAACTAAGCTACTTACCAATTTCAAACAAACGACAGCCACTCACATATCCGATCATATTCATGAGTGGTGACGTCATCGTAGAATGGTAAAAACATATGTTCCTGATCATCTATTGGCTGAATGGTTTATTAAGTCACTGTTACCCGCTATTACATAAGACGTGGAAAAGGGAGAGTCGTCACTGAAGAGCAACTTATTGCCCGTGCACAATATCTAGACTTGATCTATACTCAGTCTGGCACGTTCTATGATAAAATCCCTGATGCTCCTAGACCAGAATTTTCCATTCCTCCGCCTCCTAAATCAAACAAAGATTCTCATGCCCGCGATGGTGTGATAGGTACGGCAAGCACTAAAACCGCAAAGGCTACATCAAAAAAGGCCTGCATGGTTTCGAGTCAAAATGCAAATGAGGAACTTCTAGCCTCAGAAGTAAATGTTGTGTCAACAGACAAAGGCAAGAAACCCAAGCAACCACGAAGCAAGAAGAAAAAACAAGGGAAGAAGAAAAACCAGGAGGAAACGTCTCCTAAAAAATCTTTCGCAAACCCTTCTGGGGATAAAAAACCAAGAAATCCATGCAGTATATGTGACGAGGATCATTGGACCAGAGAATGTCCATAGAAAGATGAACTTAGAAAATTCTTCAAAAGTTCAAAAACCTCGGTTGTACTGACTGATCCGTTTCCAAACCCAGGAAAAAATCTGGTTGTTAGCAAAAATGCTTCCCCGTCCCAAGTGCTAATGTTGTCAGTTTCAAAGCAACTGAATGATGCTCTGATATCGACAAGGAGTAAAGATTACGGGAATCCACAGATGTTGAACAACAAGGATAATGATAAACCTAGTAGTTCAACAACAACTTCAACCAAAGTTGTGCCACCCATCATTCCTTAATTAACAATAAAACCGCCAAAGGGAGTAGTACACAAATCGACGTTTAATCCTCGTGCTTGAGTAGCACAACACTATAATATAGTGGAGGATTTAGCCCAATCACCCTTCGCGATGTTGACTCTTGAGGTACTGCAAAATTCCGCCTCCCAAAAGCAGGCTTTATTATCAACAATAGGTGGGATTGACCCAACGGATTCCAATCTTGTATCTTTTAATCACAAAGGATACGACCCTCAGTTACCAGCTCAACTAGCTTTCCTCATTCAAGTGAAATCCCTCAATAAAATTGTTCATAGAATGATTATTGATGAGGGGGCATCCACATGTATCATGTCGATGAGTTGCTGGAAAACTCTAGGGTCTCCATCCTTGACACGATTGTCGACAACATTGAAAGCATTTGATGGATGAACATACACCCCGTATGGAATATTAAGTAATTTGAAAGTCGAATTGGGGGGAAAAACAGTAGGAATCGATGTTGAAGTCATCGACAGAAGCCTCGATCACAACATCCTACTGGGAAGACCCTAGATATATGCCATGGCAGCTGTTGTGTCGACCTACTTTAGGAAAATTGCATTTCCATCCCAAGGAGGAATTATAATCATCGACCAACAAACTTTTCTCCTCAATAGTTTGCAAGTTACGGGAAGCATTCCAATGATCCATGGAAGCCCTAGCACTCTTCACAATATCAGAGTAGGCCTACTAAAAGACCCTACGTTAATGGGAACTTTTACCCTACCGCCTCCTACAAATTTGGCGGAAGTGGCTAATGTAGGAACCTGCAATATGATATCTTCCATCCAAAAGATGTCAGAAAACGATGTTAAAATGGATCATCTGTAAGTTTTGCCTCTAACCCCGCTGGAAATATTATAGCAATCAATGTTTTCAGAATGGGAGGAAAACTTGTGTCAACGCTCATCGAGCGTTTGGATAGATAGGTCTAACGAATATGGCACCCCTTCAGATCCTTGGCCGCAAGTACACTCTACAGATGAAGGAAACATTCAATCGATGATGATTGATGGGGCACCATGGGAATATTACCACCATCGTTCCCATCTTCTGAACTGGAAAGAAGATAATTCCAGTAACCTACACCATCCTTCAGTATTTGACTTTCTGACAAATACTGTAAATACGGTGGATTCCGAGAGAAACCTATCCAATATCGAAGAGACTACTACCATAAATATCTCAACCAAAACAGATGTTGTAGAGAATATTCATGTTGGAAAATCTTGTTCTTCTTTAGAACTGGAAATATATAGCACTCTCTTTCGAAATTTTAGAGATGTCTTTGCTTGTTCATATGATGAAATGCCAGGTATTGACTTGAGCATAACACGAAATTAAGATGTATCCAGATGTCAAACCGGTACGACAGCGGCTAAGGTAGGTGCACCCGAAGAAAGTCGTTGCCATCAAGGTGGAAGTTGAAAAACTCCTCCATGCTGGTTTCATTTACCCCGTTCCTCTGACCGATTAGGTATCAAATATTGTTCCTGTGATGAAAAAACAAGGAAGGATTAGAGTGTGCATCGATTACAGGGATGTAAATAGAGCTTTTCCAAAAGACAACTACCCTACACCCTTTATCGACCAAATAATTGATGAATGCACCGGATGCGAAATCTTTTCATTTATGGATGGATTTTCTAGGTATAATCAAATAAGTATCTGCCCACAGGACCAGTCAAAGACTGCATTCATTAGTCCATGGGGCACATTCGCATATCGCAAGCTACCCATTGGTTTGAAGAACACAGGGGCAACCTTTCAGAGAGTAATGAACTATGCTTTCCATGACATCAAAAACATCGTTCAACCATATCTCAACAATCTTCCAGCTAATTCGCAAAAGTGGACAGATCATCCGCGCCATTTGAGAGCGATATTTCTATGTTGCTGACACTACAAGATACAACTCAATCCACACAAATATGTGTTTTGTGTCAGTACTGGTCGTTTACTTGGCTTCGTGGTCTCAAAGGATGGGATTCGTCTCGACCCATGCAAGGTTCAGGCAATTATTGATTTGCCTCCACCTTCAAACTTGCTTCAGATTCAGAAACTCCAAGGGAAAGAAAATTTCCTCAGGACGTTCATTCCAAATTATGTCAAACTAGCTAAAGGTTATACTTGTCTATTGAAAAAGGAAGTACCCTTCATTTGGGACCAGGTCACGTAAGCTTACTTTGATGCTTTAAAGAAATCTCTAATACAAGAGTCATTAATGTATGCTCCTAATTATCAAAAAGACTTTAACCTGTATCTGGCTGCAGCAAATACGACCATAGCAATGGTTTTAATTCAAGAAGACATTGGAATTGAACATCCTATATATTATTTAAGCCAAAACTTAAATGATACGGAAATTAAATAATCCTACGTTGAAAAGCTCGCAGTTGTTCGAGCAATACAGAGATTTCGACACTACGTCCTCTTCAGAAAAACTACCATTTTATCAGATTGCAACCCCATGACTTATATATTGTCACGACAGTTGCTGGGGGGCAAATATTCAAAATGGATAGCAATTCTACAAGAGTTTGATTTGGAATTCAAAAAATCAAAATCAAAGAAAGCCCTGGTATTCGCGGAGTTACTATGCGATCTCCCATCGTCATCCAATGATGCAACATCCGAAAAATAAATCGTGCATGAAAATTTGTTTCTGATATCTTCAAGCGATCTGTGGTACGGAGATATAATCATTTATCTCCAGACACAAACATATAGGTCTAATACCTCACGCTTTGAACAACGACAGATTCGATACTAATCGAAAGACTACATGTTCATCGGTGATACCCTTTACCGTCGTGGTATCGATACAGTTCTACGGTGGTGCCTCACCCATGAGGAGGCCGAAAAAGTCCTGAATGACTGTCATTCAGGCGCATGTGGGGGGCATCAATCTGGTTATGCTACGACGCAAAAAAATTTGCGAGCAGGATAATTCTGGCCAACAATGTTCAAAGATTGCATAACCGCAGTTAGAAGCTGCCATGCTTGCCAAATTTTCGATTTCAAAACCAGAAAACCACCCGCACCGCTGCAACTAGTAGTAGTTGTTGGGCCATTCACCAAATGGGGCATATATTTCATGACATGTAACCCCACCTCGGCCGGGGGGCATGGATACATCATAGTCGCTATAGACTATTTTACCAAATGGGCCGAGGCAATGCCTACATTAAACAACAACGGCAAAACGACTGCCCTTTTCTTTTTTAATCACGTAGTCTCCAAATTCGGCGTTCCACAGGCCATAGTCATAGATCATGGATCACATTTTCGCAATCACATGATGGTTGAGTTGGCTACCAAATTAGGACTGTCCCATGACAGCTCTACTCTGTACTATCCGCAAGCTAACAGATAAGTTGAGGCAATCAACAAAGTCCTAAAGCGCATGCTGCAAAGGATGATCGGAGTCCACAAACGGGATTGGCACGTAATCCTGTACTCGGCCTTGTGGGCATACCGGACATCCGTAAGAAATGCAACCGGGTTCACACCTTTTCAACTTGTGTATGGTCTGGAAGCAATCTTGCCGGTTCAATGTGAAATCTCGTCCCTCAAACTCGCAGTCGACCTTCTCCCTGGAACCTCTGAAGAAGAGGCTCGTTTCTTGGAACTAATCCAATTGGATGAAACCCATCGTAATGCATCTTCAGCTAACGAAGCTCATAAGAAATGAGTCAAAGCACAGTTCGACAAGAATGTCAAACCTCGCGCCTTCTCAGAAGGTGACCTAGTCTTACTTTACGACCAGGAATCTGATAAGTTGGGAGCAGGGAAATTCAAATCATTATGGATGGGTCCCCATATTTTTAAGCGAGTATTAGAAAAAGGAGCCTACGAGTTGATGGACTATGATGGGATTCCACTGGTGCAACCTTGCAACGGGTTGTACCTCAAGCGTTACTATGCTTGATTTCGTGTAGTAATCCTCATATTTTTGTTACATTTTTGTTTTTCACCAAGAGCATTTAATTTGGGCAAGTAATCCTCTTTTTCCATTCGTTGCATATGTCCAACCTATTGGAATCATTCGTTTGATATGCTGACGGAGCAAGTCGTAGTTCGCGGAACTTGTCTTCTGCGGCATGGGCCATTTTCAATCCCAGCGGTGAGTTAGTAAGTTTCAGAGGAGTATGTATTGGTCGGTCGATGAACAATATCGTTGAATACAATGCATTGAAAAAACTCCTCTCTGATGCCATCACACATGGCATATGCCGACTTGTCGTCAGGCTAGACTCACAGCTCGTCATTCTACAACTCACTGGCATCTATTCCGTACGGAATCTAGCTATCTATCGCATGTTCCTAAGAGTCAGAATTTTGGAGAGACAGTTCAATTTCATCCAATATCAACATATTTCCAAAAGTTTAAACACATTAATAGACTCATTGGCAAATTATGTGTTAGATAGACATTTGCGACATTTATAAAAAGAAGCATCACATCAATATATGCAGCAGGATCATGTAACTTAACCAAAATAAAGCTCCGAAAATCAAAAATATATTTCATAACTGTTTATACTCTGTACATAATGTTCTGTAACCAAGACAAAATCGGTCGAATGACCCAAAACTCAAAATGCTAGGGGGCACCCTAGTCTAATGATGTTGGTGATAACAAGTCACCACCTGTGAAATCATGCGTAAAAGCCTAGTTCATCGAATCGGCACTCTAGTAGTATGTCGCTGCAACCACAGAGGTAGCTCGTCGGTCCTCACTTCCGAGATTCCAAGGGTAAGACCCTCGATCTGGTCCTGTAGTGCTGACAGAGTCTCGACCACATCAAGGTCGCGAAGGATGGCCCTCCCCCAGCCTCTCCTGCTGGAGCGACCACTGGGTCTCTGCGGCGTACTGTCGGTCGAACTGGTCCAACATATGCATGAGCACATGAGTTTTGATTAGTCTTGATCAAAAAACATAAGAACATTATAAAGAACAATGAACAGAGATATGGTCAGAAGATTAACCCATAGCACCCCACTGCTCGCCAACCGGCAGCACCAAATCCGAGTCAGCTCAGAAATCCATACCAGCATATGGGAACATAGCATAAACCATCTCCTGACAATCGAACCACTCAAAGAAGGTCTCAGAAAAAAGAAATATGGGGCTAGCCAGCGTGCCAAGACTTGAGGTCAACCCATCTCTACATCCGTGGTTCAGTCGGTGGAGGTAGGCCAAGTGAGATGTACTGCGGCTGCATCAGTGGGATTCTCTCCAAGGCGAAAGCAGTCAAAATAGAACCATAACCGAAGTTCTTGGATCTTCCTCTTTTCACCTTGGTCAATTGTTCTTTCATCACAGAGAGTACTGCATCACACCAATTGAACACCTTCGGTTCAAGGCATTCCAAAGCATACTACATGTAAGACTGTTAGCTATGTGAAGAGCAGAACTACCAGCCAGTCTAGCAAAAGTGAACAGAATGGTCCACAAGGGCCGATCAGTGACATCTCGGATATTGATCTTGTCGTCCGTACATGGCTGAGATCACTCTCTGCAGTGTCGGCGAATGTACTCCCTCGCAGACTCACCCCCACAGGTGGATCCTGATAATGAGAGAGGGGCACCATGCCTCGATAAACCAGTCAGAAAATAGATGTCCACGACGGTCAAGGGGATCAATTTTCCCCTAATCTGGAACACCTGGTTGATAGGATCCCAGGCATTGAGGAAATATTGCAACAAACTGATTTGTTGCCTCATGCTAGAGATACAGAAAAACTTCAACAAACCACAGTTCCACAATGCAACTACTGTGCTCGGATCATGTAAAGCAATAGTGTCCTCTTCTTCATGCTCGCGTTCTCGCCATGTCACAACCATTTTTGCTCTAATGAATCTCTGAGAAACAAGCAAGAGAAGAGTCAGGATCTTCATTTGGTAAAAAACAGGCAAAAATTCATGAGGAAACTGTGCAAAAACTTTCCTCCTTGCGCCCATCGCACCCTAGTAAGTGTACTGGGAGTGATGCATACCGACTAGTCAGTGAGAAGATCAGTATGCATCGCACCTTTCGATTAAGGAAGGGTGCGATGGTCCCAAGGCGAGTTCTTCAAACCCCAAAGGCTCAACAGAACAAGGAAACAGGCTCAGAATCCAAAATGAAAGGCATGCAATTGAAGAGCACAATTTTAGCTCCTACCTGGTCCAAGCGGCATCGAGAATCGTCCACAAAATCTCCTGGAATCCACTGGTGAAAATCAGGGGGGAAAAGCACCTCCAGAGCTCCAACAAACCAAATTCAAATGAAATGGTAAACTGAGAGGTAAAAGCCACTTTTAATTTACCATGCACGTAATTCAAGTAAAATACTAGTGTTCTTAACTCATTTATCAAGCATATGTTTTCATTTCTAATCAGTTTGATGAAACAAATGAACATGTAGTACAATCTTTGAAAGAACAAAATGCTAATGGTGAATCAAAGACTCAATGACCATCATGGCGAGCAATGTTACCGCAGGGTTCAAGCTCGTTAAAAAATAAACACTCCACGAGCAGTTTTAGCACATAGTTCAAGCTCGTTAAAGAATAAACATAAGTCATGAGAAAATGTTTCCCCCAGCGTTTAAGCTCATTAAAAAATGAACCGGTAAATAACCATCGTGAATGCCTTATCGCCAGCTTTTGAGCCTTGGTCGTGTTCTCATCATCACCTCCACTCTGTTTTTAGCCGATCATTCACCCTCACATGATTGTTTACCCCTTCGAGGAACATCTACGAAGAGTGATTCTATTAGCCATCCTTGTGACACTGCTGTGATTGAAAAATTCCAAATCTTACCTGGAATCAGCTGCCACCCGAAACCATCACTTGTTCCTTGAAAACGAGTCTTCTTTAAGCTCTTTTCAACTGACTCGTAAAATATGAAAAGATTGTCGAACGATTGGCCTCTCCGGCTCGTTAAAGTCATCGGAAGTGCTATCCCTCCTCAAGATTTTAATCTTTTTGGACCTGAGGGATTATTACACAAAAAGATCGAGCGCTTGTCTTGTTCGGCTCGTTAAGACTATTGAAAATTCGTCCCTTTTGTATTATTTTACACTTTTTCGGGCTTAAGGGATTATATGACGTAAAAGAATCATTGGAGTCTCCTTTCTGTTTCTTTCAGACTCTCTAAAATTGAAAGGGAGCGAGTTATCTTTGTCGTTAAACTTGTTAAAACTGAATAGTGACAAACTCGTCCAAATGGACGAGAATGAGTTTCACTGTCACTAGGCTCGCTAAAATATAGCGACAGGTTCGCCTGAAGGGCGGATTATAGAACAAGCATATGTTATCCTCCTCAATCTTGACAAAAATAAAGAGGTACTGGTCAGCAATGACTGGGGAAAATTGGGAAGAAAACTTGAAAAAACTTTATTGGTAGCAAGTCGCTCTTGAACATGACACTTTCCTTCCGCATCCAAGCCAGGTTGGGCTGTTCCGTTCACTGGTCATCACCATTGGTTCATCAAACCATCCATCTTCGGGGTTAACGCTACCAATCCATCGTTAGTGTCGCCGATATGTTCAAGATAAGTCATTCAGACAATTCACCTGTGTCTCACCCACTGCAGTACATTCACGCTCCATTCCTTCATGACCGCCACCCTGAACCCTATATCGTCAGATTGTTTTCACCTCCAAAATCATTTGCTTCATTCCGTGTCATTGATGTGGGATTCATTAAGGCCCTCCTG
>APFE030883005.1:92304-104607 GCA_000404065.3 Pinus taeda
CTTGTCTAATGCATGAGGACAGACTTTTATAAATGGAGAAGGGGGGAAGATTCAATGCACCAGGACGCCCATTGTGGATCGACATTATCTCCGAAAAGCTATTGAGGATAGATGTCAAGGATAGATGATGACTCTTGACCTCTATCAGATTGATTTTTCCCTCAAAAGACTTCATGATCTGAAAGGAAAAACATATGGGTGCGCGTTTGCCAAAAATCATTACCAAACTTAGTTGGTGCGAGTGTTGTTCTAGGACAGAGTGCCAATGGGCGCGCCCCTTTTTGAGGATCTCAGTGATTGGCGCGGAGAAGACACTGTGTACCTGCGCCAATGGAGAAAGGGCACTTTTTAGGGATAATTTGCAGAAGGTGTCTTCAGGGAACATGAAGTACATACTCAGGGGAACATAATGCAAGTGTTTTTAGGCTATGTCACTGCTCACAGGTCCCGGAATGTATCCTCCAATGTACGAAAACAGGGGTAACAGGGACGGTGACCAATGGTGAAAAATTACTGTGTAACACTCCTCCAAGCACTTTTTAGCTTTGTAATGATTTTTAATCCCCTTTTCCATTTTTTTGTTTATCCTTCTCTACACACAAGAATGAATCTCCTGCTATATGAAAAAATTCAAGAAGGGAGATGGGGGGTACAACATTGGCTCCAACTAGGGATAGTGCCTTGATGGAAAGGTGTTGATAACATACAGACTAGTAGCCTTCACCATTGGGCATGGAGTCAAAAATATATTGAATTTGTAAAACCAAAAAATCTCCTTGGATCTTTTTTTGTTGGGAGTCCTCTCCTCATAAAAATAGAATGCAAAACTATAACTTCTAAAAACTGGAAATTAAATGCTCACCTAGTGAGCTTATTTATGTACATTTCTTACTTACATACCAGGCTCAATTCACTCAAGTGAAGTCCACCTTTTGATGATACCAACCCAACATCTGAGTATTGGACCTTATGCCATTGTTCTCTTGAAAGTCAACAATTAAAATAAGCATGCACCACATGGAAATGTCAGATACAAATTTTGCCGCATACCTCGGAATTGATGTATGTTGTTGTCCAAATAAAGATGTCATGTAGTTAGTTATTGGGTCATAAATGGATGGGAGGAAAATTTGGCTACTTCATTTTCTTGGACAATTTGTTTACATGGATGTTTTTGCGTAGGGCAGAAAACATTACTTCTTAGCTCTTCAACTTTGGTCTCCTCTTGAAAGAGTTGATGTTGGTAATCTCCTTCCCACTTTCTTTAAGAAAATCCTTTTGAAATTCTACAACAATCTCGTCCTCCTTTGAATCATATGAATCATAAATCAAAGAATCTTCATAAACTTTATTACCAACTTCTTGAACTTATAATCCATCTTAAGGATGTAAGTCATAAATTGAAGTCTCTCTGTCAACCCCATTTTCAGCTTCCTCTTTTTGTGTAGCTTCCCATGATTGGGACTATTGTGGTTCTTTAGCACCCATCTCCCCATTTGAGTCATACAAATCATATAAAGGAGAACCATCAAATTAAACAAAATAAGATCTCTGAGGGTTTTTTGCAACTTAACAATGGCTCCTTCTTCCTTTTCTTGATTGTTGGGAAGCACTTCTTGATGCAAGTTTATGTTTTCTTGAAGCTGGGATCCACAACTATCTTCAAAAGCATCATAAATCTTACAAATATTTTCAATATTAAAATGTTCACAACAATCTTCAAACAAAGGAGCTCGTGGATATAATATTTTGCAATAACTAAATTTTATGTGAAATCTCTTGATAGAAGATATGTTGCTAAGAGGAAGGGTTTTGTACCAAGCCCTAGCGTCCTTTTCCAAAGAATACATGAACAAATTCATTTTCACATCTTCATGAAGAATACCCTACTACTCCATGCACTCATCAAAATCATTAAGGTGTTGGGTTAGGCTTTCATATGTGCTTCCATTGAAATTAGGAAAAAAAGTATATCATTCTTGAAATGGAGGTAAATGATAAGGATAACCAATGATAGAAGAACTAGTGGGGAAAATTTGTTGGCAAATAATGTAGGAAGAGCCATTTTGAAACCCCTTTAGGTGAGAGATCTCAGCCCACACTTCCTTTTCTCAACAGACAAAGGAATGCACAAATTTCTACGTAGGGAAATATATTATAATTCGTTCCCCAACAATGACAACAAAAGATGTTGTCACTCCTAGAGACAACCCCCAAGTTGAGGAGACGGGTCAGTGTCTATGACATATTAGTGTCTCTTGAAGATGAATCAGTGTTTCTCAAGAGATAAATGTAAAATGAGTTAAATCTAGTTCAATTACCCTACTCAAAGGCAGATGCAATATACACATAAATAGTATATCATTCCCAAGTGTAAATGTTTAGATCTAGTGGCCTATACACAAAGAATGCAGCTTGATTTGGTCATTGCAATAAAGGTGGAGAGAAGAAATATAAGAGAGAAACTCATTGAAGAGGGATGGACAGATACATAATCGTGTGCACTAAATCCCAGTAGAATCATGAAAATATAAAGGAAATGAAGTGCAAAAATCATGGAGAGTGTTTTAAGGCTTTCAACTCAATATCTCATAGGTATTATCTGCTATATCATAACATAGGTAAATCTACAATCTCACAAGTACCATATGCTATCACATAACACAGGTAAATCTACAATCTTGGTACCATCTGATATCACATAACATAGGTAAATATGCAATCTCATAGGTATCGTCTACTACAACATAACATAAGTAAATATGTGACTTAGGATTGAATCCAATAGCTACAATTACACAATTTATGAAGAAGAAAAACACATGAAATGAGACATAGAGGTAGAACACATACTACATATCCTAATGCTTGGAATCACCATAAACTTCTTCATTAATCTTCAAGAATGAAATACATCTCATAGGCCCAAACTTGTGATATTTGTAAAACAATTATAGCCTTTGGAACAAGAAAATCAAACCATAGGAACCGGAAAATCCAAAACCCTTACTAATGAGTATTTCTTCCATTTTGTAGGGAGAGAGTCCCCACAAACAATTACAAAAATATCATGAATGTTATAGTTGTCTAAACTTCCCAGTTGTCTAAGCATGCAAATGGCCTAGCTGTCCTAATGATCACCTAACAGATTTTGGTTCCTGCTTGAAATGAAATATTTACAAAACATGAAAAACATTAAGTGTCATAATTGACAAAACAAAGTATCTTCATTGTCGATTCCTCTTATTTCCTAAGGTGGACTCATGCTCCATTATCTATGTTCGTGGTGGGTTGATGATTTGGCCACGCCTCTGCCATTGTATTCCTCCCACGTTTACCTGCCAATTCACCTATCATTTTCTCCATCTAACTGCTTAAATTTCCCCCTTTTTGGAGTTGGCCCTTCTTGTATGGTGTTACTTTTCACCCATCAAGATTAAAATATTTGGTGGGCGAATGTGATTTTGTGTGGTGACATGGAGGTACTTTTCATTGCCTGAATGTTGAAAGGGGTCGAGCATAGAATGGGTGACAGAGGACATCATTGAAACAAATTAAAATTTGAACACTAACGGCAAGCAAGTGGTGACTATATTGGCGGGGAGTATGGTGGGATGATGTGGGGATGGGAGACACATGGATAAGTTTGGAAAGGACACGTGGAGCCATGAGGTTGGACAGGAAGTGGGGGGGGGGGGCCTCAGCCCTGCAAAAGAATCATGCTCACTTATTAAATTCATCATTGTGTTGGCATGTGTGGTTCCCCTACTCTGACAGGGCAAATGGGCAATGTTGGGAGTGAGGCCTAACCCCCCCCCCCCCGAGATCAATCCTGGTTGTTGATAGACTATTTCCGCTTACTGACTTTGACTTTCCAAGGGTTGCCATTGACTTATCCTCCATGCTATTTTACCCCTCAAAGTTTCTTCTGAGACCTAGTGTCCTTATATCTTATGGTGATTTTCTCGTTATTTGCTCATTTTGTTAGTTGTTTCCATTCAATGCAGAGGTAGACCCCTTCTACAAAACCTTTACTTGTTTTTCACCATAGGACCAGTCTCTGGGACCACAGCCTGAGATATTAGGTGCTTAGCCCTTTTGATCCCTACACGGGCCCTTTTCTTTTGTTAATGGCTTTGCGTCATTAGTCACATCTCTATGCGAGGTGACCAAAGACCATCCCCAAAGGTCGAAGCTTCCCGATCCTGAATTTTTTTGTTTAAATTCAATTCTTTGACAGTTACGAGATTATGGGATTCAAGCCCTTATCATTGTCGCGCTCCTAACATTGATTGTTCCATTAGAACTTGTGCCAAGTGCTATGGCCAAAGGCCCTTTTAACTCGACGCATCCCCTTTGCACCATATTGTTAATCTTTTGGGCTCCACCCGTTAGGAAGAGCTTGTTATACGAAATCTACGACTGCAAACAGAAGTGTCTTTCATAGGCCTGGTGGACTGACATAGAACAACATAAAACAAAGGGCACAATTTCTTACTTAAAGTAATTGAATGATGGAAGGAGGCCTACTTGGAATCTATCGCAAGATTTGCTCCTTCCTGGGCTTGTACACTTGAATCCTAGCTTTGATTACTATAATTAGAACCTGCACAATCAAACAAGACAAGCCAAATATCTATGACATATATGTAACATAATCTAATCACTTCATTCAATATATCAACATGGTATTGAAATACATGAAATCATAACATCATATATAGGAAAACAATCTACTCTTTGTAATAATAGAAATTGAGAGAGTTACAACCAAAAATAGGAGTTTATCTTGTAAAAGAGCTCCCCAAGTTGACTTGTCCTTTCCTTGCTATAAAGTATGCCTTTATGTCACCCTAATGCATGGAATAATGACTCTCAAAGCAACAACATGAGGGTAGAATCAATCTCCAAAATCCAACCCCTTGCCCATGGATAGATGTAAATATATAGATGAGGGAGTTAATTCATGAATTCTTATCCATTTACCAATCTAGGCATGAGATCCACTTAGATGGGGGGGATGAGGTCAAGGGATAAGAGGTGAAAACTTCAAGGTAGGATAAGATAGGATTCAAGACTCTTATCCAAGCTAAAAACTTGAAACAACCTCAGGAATGTTTTGGAAGAGGAAGCTTTGGTATTCTCTTTATTTTTCCCGAATTTCTAGAATTAGTGCACCCCCAAGATAGAGCAACTTGTTGGTGATCAGGACAAGTGCAGAGAGGGTTAGCCTGGTAGTCAACACTAGTCCCTAAAGCACCAGGGTGTGTTAGGCCTTAAAATATTGGGAACTTAACAGCCAAGAGAAGAAACTCGAGGATTTAGCAAAGTCATTCTTAGGGATTTGTGTAGGGATGATGACAATATGTTGAAGGATATTAATCGATCCTATTTGAAGGCCTATTAACCAGATACGAAAAATGGCCTATAATAGATCGCCCCCTAAAGAAAAAATTCAGAAAAGAAACTGATGACTAAAGTGCTTTACCTTGTGACAAGTCAGGCTCAACAACAATTGGCGAGATCATCATTTATTACAATACATTTACATCATGATATATTTGTGTATGGAGGCATACCCATGCTCATCACATAAGCTAGCATTACATGTAAAATGACCGAAAGACATGTCCATGGATGACTGATGGTGGACCCACGACTGGATGATTGTCTCTATGATCATATCCATCATACATTGTAATCTTGTATTATTCCAGAAATCACAGCCCGGGTGGATGAAACTAGATCCAAGATATTCTATCTCATTCACACAACTAACCAAAGCATGAGTCTAACCATGTGAATTAATGAGATGAAGTCAAACATGGTAGACACCATCTGATTATCGTCCAATGATGTAAGTCATTAATAGACGCAAGAGAAACCAACGATGATGTTAATGGCTCTCAAGATACTCTAGTACAATCTGTATGATGTTAATGAATGAGTTGATATCAAACACCACACATAATCTTTTGGTCAAATTCCAGTGATGTAAACATGTCGCCGAGAGCGAGGAAACTTTCCATTGATGCATGCAAGCACCAAGGTACCAAAGGGGTGTTTCTAAGTCAACTTCCTTGATAATGGGTTGAGTTAATAGGAAGTAACCTGTCGCAGGATGTCCTTGATGTATCCCCCATCAACGACACGAAATGGGTATGGTGATTTGAGACAGAACCATCAAAACGATTTTGATACCAAACTAGATCAAGAATGACATACATGGAATGAAGGTTTAAGAGTATTGTAGCATATATTGACTGAATAACTTCTCTTGAACACAGTGGCAACACTAAAATGGAGTTAGCAGCATTTATCCAAAACCAAAACAGAGGCTTTAAAAAGGTATGATAAACCAAAATACAAGAAGATTCCCCAACCCAATAGCCATGGAGATGAAGTGGAGTGTTATTTTCAAGAGCGACTTGTTGTCATTAACAAGTAGAGTATCCTGTTTTCCCATTCCCCAACCATTACTAGTCAGTGCCTCTTTATTTTTTACAAGCTTGAGGAGGATAAAATAAGCTTGATTTGTAAGTTCATCCTTTGGATGAATACCTCTAAGAATATTTAACGAGCCCAAATAAGGAGTGGTTCGGTCCTTATTTGATGTTTTTACAAGTCCAATGAAGGTAAAAACTTGACATATTTTTCATGTTTAGAGAGTTTGAAAAAGAGGTGAAAAATAAAACTCCAAAAGTTTATTTTTTGTAGATAGTCTCTTGAGTTCGAAAAGGCATAAAACAATACTCAGGAGAACATCTTAGCCATGTTCGACTAAGGTATTCATTTTTCATAAGTAGTCTATCTCAGTCTGAAAAAGGGTTAAACTTATACTGAGTAGACATCTTTTCATTTACTTTAACGAGTTCAAAAAGATAAGTGCTTGGCAATCTTTTCATACTTAGGGAGTCTGAAAAGAGATGAAAGATTACTCCTCTTGGAGGAACAAGTGGTATAAATGGTAGCAATTTCTTTCGGTCATGGTGGAATTACTCAAAACACGTAGAGGTTAAGGTGTTGGCTAATAAGACCACTCATCATAGTGGTTATATGGTTTCAACGACTACAGACATAAGTGTATTCCCTAGGCCTGGTGGAATGACCTAGAACAACAAAAAAAAAAGGGAACAATGTCTTCCTTAAAGTAATTGAATGATGGGAGGAGGCTTACTTGGAATATGTGCAAGCTTCACTCCTTCATTGGCTTGTACACTCTAATCCTAGCTCTGATTGCTATAATTAGAACCTGCACAATCAAACAAGACACGCTAAAGATCTACGATATATATGTAGCATAATCCAATCACTTCATTCAATAGATTAACATGGTATTGAAATACAATAAATCATAACATCATATATAGGAAAACAGTATACTCTTTGTATTAATGGAAATGGAGAGTTACATCCAAAAATAGGAGTTGGCCTTGTAGAAGATCTCCCTAAGTTGACTTATACTTTACTCACCACAAAGTATGCCTCTATGTCACCCTAATGCATGGAACAATGACTCTCAAAGTAACATCATGAGGGTAGAATCGTTCTCTAAAAGCCAACTCCTTTCCCATGGATGGTTATAAATATATATATGAGGGAGGTAGTTCATGAAGTCTTATCGATTTACAAATCTAGGCTTGAGAGCCACTTGAGATGGGAGGATGAGGTGAAAACTTCAAGGTAGGATAAGATAGGATTTTAGACTCTTATCCAAGGTAAATGGTTGAAACAACCTCAGGAAGCTTATGGAAAATGAAGCTTTGGGATTCTATTTATTTTTCCCGAATTTCTAGAATCAGCACACCCCCAAGACAAAGAAACCTATTGGTGATCAACGCAGGTGCAGAGAGGGTCAACCTGGTAGTCAACGCTAATCCCTAAAGGACTAGGGTGCATTGGGCCTTAAAAACTTGGAAACTCAGCAGTCAAGAGCATAAACTCAGGGATTTAGTAGAGTCATGCTTAGGGCTTTGTGTAGGGATGATGACAATATATTAAAGCATGTGAATTGATCTCATTTGAAGGCTTATTGACGAGATGCGAAAAATGGACTATAATAGATTTCCCCCTAAAGCGCAAAGTCAGAAATGACAACTGATGATTGAAGTGCTTTACCTTGTGATAAATCAATATCAAGAACAATTGGAGAGATCATCATGTTTTACAATACATTTACATCATGATATCTTTGTTGAGGGAGGCATACCCACGCTCAACACATAAGCTAACATTAAATGTACAATTACCAAAAGACGTGTCCACGCATGACTGATGGTGGACCCATGAATGGATGATTCTCTATATGATCATAGCCATCATACATGTTGATATTGTATTACTCCTAAAATTGTAGCCCGGATGGATGAAACTAGATCCAAGGTCTTCTATCTCGTTCACATGACCAACCAATGCATGAGTCTAACCATGTGAATTAATGAGCTGAAGTCAAACATGGTATACACCGTATGATTATCGTCCAATGATGTAAGTCGATAACAGATGCAAGAGAAACCATTGATGATGTCAATGGATCTCAAGGTAATCTAGTACAATTTGTATGGTGTGAATGAATGAGTTGATGTCAAACACCACACAAAATATTTCTGTCAAAGACCAAAGATGTAAACCTGCCACCGAGAGCAACGAAACTTGCCATTGATGTATGCAAGCACCAAGGTACCAAATATGTGTTTCTAAGTCAACTTCCTAAATAATGAGATGATGTTTACAGGCACCGACCCGTTGCAGGAGGGCCTTGATGTTTCCCCCATCAACGACACAAAACAAGTGTGGTGATTTGAGACAGAAAGATAAAAATGATGTTGATACAGAACTAGATCACGAATGGCAGACATGGAATGAAGGCTTCAGAGTATTGTAGCAGATATTGACTGTATGACTTCTCTTGAACACAACGAAAACACTGAAATGGAGTTGGAAGCATTGACCCGAAACCAAAATGAAGGCTTTGAAAAGGTATGATAAACCGAAAGACAAGCAGATTCCCCAACCCAACAGCATTGGAGATGAAGTAGAGGAGTGTCGTGTTCAACAGTGACTCATTGTCATTAACAAGTGGAGTATCTTGTTTTCCCAATTTCCCCAACCATTATTGGTTAGTACCTCTTTATTTTTTACAAGCTTGAAGAGGATAACATATGCTTGATATGTAAGTTCATCATTTGGATGAATCCCTCTGAGAATATTTAACGAACCCAGAGAAGGAGTGGTTTTGTCTCGTCATGTTTAACGAGTCCATCATTGTTTGATGTTTTTACAAGTCCAATGAAGGTGAAAACTTGACATATTTTTCATGTTTATAGAGTTTGAAAAAGAGGTGAAAAAGAAAACTCTAAAAGTTCCTTTTCGTAGATAGTGTCTTGAGTCCAAAAAGGCAAAAAACAATACTCATGAGAACCTCTTATCCATGTTCAACTAAGGTATTCCTTTTTCATAAGTAGTCTATCGCAGTCTGAAAAAGGGTTAAACTTATACTGAGTAGACATATTTTCATTTAATTTAACTAGTTTGAAGGGACAAGTGCTTGGCAATCTTTTCATATTTAGGGAGTCTAAAAAGCGCTGAAAGATGAATCCTCTTGGAGGAACGAGTGGTATAAAGGATAGCAATTGGTTATGTTCATGGTCGAACTGCTAAAAACATGTAGAGATCAAGAGGTTGGCTAATAATACCATTCATCACAGTGGTTCCTTAGGAAAGGGTAAAAGCAACCAAGTTAAAGTGTATGATCGGCCAAGCAAATGTTGACGATGGAAAGAGAAAACCAAGGCTCATCTAGCAGAAACAGGATGAGAAAAATGGCAATCAGGAGGAAGAGGATCATAATGGTTTCATTTTTACACAAGCTTGAAACATTGGAAATTGTGCTTGAAATTGGTTTCATTTTTAATCAAGTTTGAAACAGAGAAAAAATATGATTGAAATAATTGAAGATGGTTTCATTTTTTCACAAGCTTGAAACATGAGAAAAAAATATCCTTGAGAGTGGTTTCATTTTTACACAAGCTTGAAATAAAGAAAAACTATTCTTGAAATGATTTTGCATGCCCCTATCATAATGACTCAATTCAAGGTACATGCCTCCCAAGCTTCATTTGATTCACCTAAGTATACTACCATTTACTAACAGGTGGATGGAATGAAGGTTCATTTATGAGATCAAGTGAAAGACTCGACTCAGAATTTATGAGATCTAATCAAAGAATCGAATTGGAAGGGGGTCTGTTTCATTTTTTAATGAGCTTGACACGGGAAAATAAATATGCTCATGACACCTTGTTTCATTTTTTAATGAGCTTGACACAAGAAAAGGAAATATTCTCAAAGGACCTTGTTTCATTTTTTAACGAGCTTGACACATGAAAAAGAAATCTACTTCAAAGAACCTTCATTCATTTTTTAATGAGCTTGACATAAGACAAGGAACTCTACTCCAAAAGCAAATCATGGCCTCCAATATACAATTGCTTCCAAGAGGTTCTCATCAGATGGAAGAACAATGCTTTGGAAGGGATACATATCAAAGGATCCAATGGAAAGATCAAGCTCCAATGCCCCCAGTAAATGATTCACAGTATCACCTACTGGATCTAGGTCGAAAGAAGTTGAGTAGACAGTGAAAGTCTCATCTTCATAAATAGGTATGTAAATGGGATAAGTTGCCACATAATTAACTTGTGGCGAGGAAGATACCACTTGCACATTTGGAACACTTAGGGAAGTAAGATGATTGGTAGTCAAATCAGGACCAACAAATGAAATTTGATCAATCATCACAATCCTTCCATCATGTGGGAAGCACATCACTTGACAGAGTGTGGACACAACAATGTTCATTGTATAATCATAGTCTCACCCCAGGAGCAAATTCAAGTCCAAAGGGCCCATGACAACCATAACATCAATGCATATAGTTTTTCCTCCAAAAGTAATAGGAAACTAAGGAAGGATCCCTAAGGGTTGACTAGTTCTTTTGTTAAAATATAATAAATTCGAAGCAACAAACACAAGTTGTGGGGAACCCAAATCTTTCCATGTAGTGGACGATAGAATACCAAAAGAAGCTCCCTCATCTATAACAGTGTGATTGATGTTCTTATCATAAGCCTTTACTATGATCTTAAAAGGCATGTAAGAATGGAAATGAGGTTCTTTCAATCAACTCCAATCAAAGGCAATGGCATGTTTTCTTGGAGGGGGTTTCATATGAACAAGAGAAATTTCCCCTTATCTGGTAGAACCAAAAGAAACGAGAAGAATCTTAGCGGTATTAAAGTTCACTCTCTAGAGGAAAGGTACAATCAATTGAAGGCATAATCGAGTCAATTGTTTGCTCAACCAATGGATGGTCGAAAACACGCTCATGGGATTCACGTTCAGAGAGAGTGGGATTGATTGGATTCAGATTCTCATCAATCACTTCATCAACTAGTGGAGGATTAGGATAAATCTTTCGATAACCAGCCGAAAGTCGAGGTTGAGAAGCTATATGATCCGGATTTAAACATGAATGCAACAAATTACAGATATAACCATAAATACAAACATGCAGTAGAAATAACACTTCATTTCATTAATATCAAATACTGAAATATGCTTACAAACAAAATTGAAATAAGACTAGCTTGAGCGATGGTAGCTTATCTCTGAGAAGAGATGTGGTGGCTACATGCCTATGAACTGTGTTACAATGAGGACCAAAGGCCTATTTCTTATTTAGAAACAATGGAAAACCATAAACATCTAAAAACCTAACCCTAGCAGATGAAGTGCCAAACTATGGGCCCCATTTGGGTAAATTGGTACATCAACTTCTCAGGGTCGTAACTTTGGAAAACGATCTTTGTTTAACGCGCACAATACCTCTTTAGAAAGATCCAAGGATTACAACTTGGGTCATAACCCATGTTGTTCCTAGTTTTCCCAAAAAATGTCGTTTAGGACCTCAAAACGGCTCCCGAAGTTAAGGACCCGAAAAACTGCCAAAAATAGTAAATTGTGCTACAAATAAGGAAACTGAAAGAAATAATGGTGGGGGTCCAAGCGGAATAGGTGGGTGGCCACTAATATCCACATAGATCATTCCTCCCCCCTTAGGAAGAAATGTTCCCCATTCCGTTGAGTTCCTCCATGAGATGAGAAAACTTTTGCTGAACTTGGTCCCTGGTGAGCCACTTGCCCTGGTGATGGAGTTGTCCATGATATCGGGTGTTCTTGATCTGCGTGTCCATGATCCAATCAGTTGTGGCTTGTTCCATGCAATCTGGATTTAACTCTGTA
>APFE030883005.1:104943-216624 GCA_000404065.3 Pinus taeda
TCCTTCTACAAATGCAACTAGACTTTGACACCCACCTAAAACTTGTGTGGCACCCAATGTTGATCATGTCACTGCTTGTACTTGGAATTTGATTTCTCTAAATCTCGTGGACCTTCTAGCAAATACGTTGGATGTGCTCAATGAAGTTGTTTGCCTTATCGACTTCAAACTGGACATGAGTTGAATCTGCCTGGGTAGCTGCAAATGGTATGGCCACATCAATGGGACATAGTGGCTAGAATCCCAAGCCAACCTGAAAAGGGTTGTGGCCAGTCGAGCTATGGAGAGCCTGGTTATAGTTGTATTGGACATAGGGGAGGCTCTCATCCCATGTGTGTGAATGCTTTGAGTTGTACATGCGCATAATGTCTATGATCATCCTGTTGATGACCTCTGTCTGTTCATTACTTTGGGTATGGAAAGTTGTGGACTTAGTGAGCTTGGTGTCTAGCATCGACCAGAGACTGGACCAAAATGTACTGAGGAACCTGTTGTCTCGATCTGAGATTATAGGCTGTGGGATCCCAAAGCGTACCCACACTCGTTCAAAGAAGAGTTTTGTAGTGGCTTCTTTTGTGATATTCTTCTTGCCTGCCGCCATAATGGCCATCTTCGAGAATATGTCAATGACCACAAAAACAAACTAATTAGGCTACAAATTCGCCTGGAATCTAGCCCAAGTTGACTGGAATCTGGTGGTTTGATTTGGTCCAAATTGTAGCCTCCTTAAGCCTACCCAGTCACCAAAGTCAATCTGAACTTTGACTGCTTCTAAATTTCGCATACGAACTTAGTTTGACGAACCGTTCACACCACCGCGATCAGGACGCTGAGATCTATGCTTTGGTCCTGGTTTGAGCATAATCCAAACACTTTGATTTTTGAACTTTCATAAGCCATCTTTGTCTTGTGTATGTCTTTAGAGCCACCTGGATCAATCCTCCCTACTGAGGAGCTTTTGGTCCTCCAAAAGCATGAGAAATAGTCTGCAACTTCTATGTACCTTGTCTGCATCACAAGCGTCCTGAAAGGTCTCGCTTCCCTCTCCTTCCCCTTTGTTATTCAGAGCCTTAAGCAATGAGTCGACACCTGCCACTCCACAACCTGTAGTACTTTGTTCTGAAAATTACATGCTTGACTTTCATGACCTACTAATGACCCAAGCATCCTACACTTGCCACGAGTTTATAACACATACTCGGTGGTCAAGTTTACATCAAGAGGGATGCAATACCCCAGCTACAAAAACAAGGCCAACATATCATTTTTGCTTCAACAAGTGATGGAAAACACATCATCACTGCAACATGATTTACAAAGATAGTCCAAACATTGTTTGTTTTGACAAGTGATGGAAACACAACATCACTTTCAGAGTGTAAAATGCAACTCAAAATAAGACCAAACATCATTGTTGTTGAACAAGTGATGGAAAACACATCATCACTTTTATATTTTGAAATGCAACAAATGATTTACAGAAGCACGACCATGACAAGACAACCTATCTAGAAACCATTTTTCACTTATCAATGTGAATGGGTCGCCTCCTTGTGGCGGTTTTGCTTGTCGAACAATCTTTTCACCTAGTTCATGCACCAACACTTTGTATTTAAGGTGTTGCTCTGGATGGAGCCTCCAACAAGTGGCTCTTTGATGGCCACTTCTATCCCAATGGCTGCAATAGGTTTTCTTCCTCTAGATATGCTTAACATGTTTCTTTACCTGTTGTTGAGAGGGTCTCTCACGCCTCATCCTTTTGTGTGTTGCCATTCTTTTCCAACACTTAGAAAATGTATGGTTATGTAATCCACAAAAGGTACATATTTTTCGATTCCATGTTTCACATTCATCACTAACAACATGATTATAATCAAAATGAACATTCAAATGTCAAGAGTGGTTATACCTTTCCTTGTTGTCTCTGGTGTAAGTATGGCGATGAGAACTTGCCTCAGCTCTTTCCTTGCAATGGAAACTGCCATGGGATGATGGGGATGCGTTCCCATCATTCTTTTTCCTCAACGATTTCAACGATGTCTCGGAAGAATCTGAAACCTTTGAGCATTCTCCCTCGGTGTATCTCAAGCTTGCAAATTGAGGTCTCTGCACAACGTCAAATGGTTGAGTTATGCCTTGGTTATTAACACCAAGTTTTTCTTCCTCCACGTGCCTCGTCCTTGTAAGGAGCCTCATGTTTGTCCCTATAATTGGGATCTCCACCTCTCCAACAGAAATCATACTATGTGAAGACGAAACTGAAAGGAAATCAACATCTTTATTTCCTCTGTCGATTTGGAAAGAACTGAGGAGGGATTCTCATCATCTGTTGTTGGTGGTTCACTAGCTATCTCAGCACATTCCCTTACTTCCTTTCTGACATACCCAAGTCCTACCTGACAAGGTAATTCTTCTACTTTGATGGGGTTGACAATGCCTTGGCGATTAACACCCAAGCCTTTTCCTTCATACCCCATTTTCTTCAATAGTTTGGAGCCAATTCCAGTGGTATGATTTTCAAAAATCACGAAATCATCATCAAGACACATACATGAATTCAAAGAACTACATTTTACCTCACATGGATCATGTTGCAGCTTTTCCAAGGCCTCGTTCTTTGCTTGCAGTTGTCGTAGCAAACTATGCTTTCCCTCTCTCTCCTCATGTAAACACATCTTCAATTTAGCGTTCTCTATTTGAAGATTATGGATGTTGTGCTTCAGTTCTTTCAGGGCCTCATCCGTGACTTGCAACTGAAGTTGCATTCGCTCCTTTTCCTCTGTCTCTTTCTGTAGAGTTTCATACATTATTTCCACCCTTTTGGAAATTTTGAGCATGGTCTCGTACATCACTTTTTCATCCTCTATCGTTGCACGTTCCATTGTTCACACTTGCAATTCACATCAACGCAAAGACTGCTCTGATACCACTTGATCCAGGTCCGAGTGTGACAAAGGACCCTTCCAAGACCTTTTACTTTCGTGATGTGTTAAATTACATTTTTAAAAGAACATAAGTGAATACATCTGCATGTTGTAAAGAAGAGGAACATGTCAATCATCAACACATGAAACCATAAGCCGTTGATAACAGAGTTCGTCCAGGAGGGACTACATCTCTGGGCCCCGGTGTCAAGATGGTGTAGGTCGCTGCATTAAGTGTTGTCAATAGTGATGATGTACATAAGAGATGATGTCTCTATCATACAAGGAAAATTCCCTCATGCAGGAGTGGATCCAAGAGATGTCCCACTACCAGAACTCTCAGTCAAACAGGACTCCTATCAGTATGACAAAAACCCATGCATGATGATCATGAGCATCCCGCCAACATGGCGTAAAAGGGATCTCAATGCAAACATGCACGACGGCAACATGAGTATCCCATCAACATACAACAAAGGGATCTCAAAACAAAACATGACGAATCATGACAACAAGTACATCACACAAATGATTTTGTATCACATCAAGCAGGAATCATGAAAACGAGTAAGAAACAAGATCCCACATCAAGCATCAAACAGGGATCTGTGCAGCACAATGCATAGCAAAATAAGTACATGAACACACTACATATACCTCACACCCAAGGGCCATCTGAAGAATCGGACGTCAAACTACTGAAGTTATTTGTGCCATCAATCTCACGGCATCAATCGCATGGAAATGGTTGCTCGCACATAAATGTTGACACCTACATTCCACTTAGAAAAGTGGCCCAAAAATGAAATGAGCAAATGAAAAATATGAACGCACCATCAAATTTGTGGCATCAAATAGTGCAAAATTGACTGTCGAATTTCTCAATTCTGAGAAAGTGGAAATCTGGGGCTCAAGGAATCTTTTAGATTCCCCCTAGATTCCTCAAAGATTCCCTCCTCCGAGTCCTCTGCAAATTTGCTGCTCAAATCAAGAAACTAAGTGCACCATGGAGTTCCTTGCAGAATTTTGAGAAAAATGAGTATGAAGTTCGTTGCATTCTGACTCTGGCGAATTTCAGCCTCCCAAAAATCTGGGAGATTCCCTCAAGATTCCTCAAAGATTCCCTCCACTGGGAGTCTGCGAATCTACTGCTCAAAAGGTGAATCTGACTTCGCCATGGTGTTCCTTGTGATAATCTGTGAAAATTCACTGTAAACTTGGTTACATTATGATAAAAATAATTTTTACCTCCCAGGGGAATCTTTCGGCATCAAGGAATATTCTACCTCGAAATGCGTGTCAAGATTTTGCCTTCTTTGCCTCAAAATTTGTGCCCACTCCTGGTTCCTCCATCTACCCCGTGCACTAAGAAAACTGGGTTTATATAAGTTTTGTTGCGGAGTTTACAAGAAAGTAGTTTGGCATAATGGTAAAATTAGTATTTGGTTGAGGAGGGGTTGGGGGATAAAATCTCGCCCCTCCCTATTTTTTATTACATTTTTGCTTTAAGGTTAAAAATGAGCGTATTATGTCATGGCACATTAACTTGTTGGTTGGGTTCATAGCACGTTTTTCAGTACATAGTTACGGTACATTGCATTAATGGTATGCTTGTTGTATTACATGGTTTTGTGTGTTGGGTCATTGGTACCTCATATGAGGCCACCCGATGGGGGCCCGCCCATGTAGCCAGGAAAGTACAACTCCTGCCGGCCTCACCTTAATTTTTTGTTTGTATTCAGAGTTATGGAGAGGTGTGGGGTGGTGGGGGTGGTGGCCCACCACCCCCCCCCCTTTTTAAATATATATTTTTTTAATCTTTAATAAGGCATTTTCAAAAATTCATATTTTAGGCTGAACGACACAAACTAATCAGGCCACAAATTCGCCCGGAATCTAGGCCAGGTTGGCCAAAATCCGGTGGCCAAATTTGGTCCAAATTGCGGCCTCCTTAAGCCTATCTAGTCACCAAAGTCAACCTGAACTTTGTTTGCTTCTAACTTTCACATACAGACTCAGTTTGACGAACCGTTCACACCACCACGATCACAATGACAAGATCTACGCTTTGGTCCTAGTTTGAGCATAATCCAAACACTTTGATTTTTGAGCTTTCATAAGCCCTCTTTGTCCTGTGTGTGTCTTTGGAGCCGCCTGGATCAATCCTCCCCACTGAGGAGCTTTTGGTCCTCCAAAAGCATGAAAAATAATCTGCAACTTCTCTATACTTTGTCTGCATCATAAGCGTCATGAAAGGTCTCGCTTTCCTCTCCTTCACCTTTGTTCTTCGGAGCCTTAAGCGATGAGCCAACACCTACCACTCTACAACCTGTAGTACTTTGTTCTGCAAATTGCATGCTTGACTTTCATGACCTACTAATGACCCAAGCATCCTACACTTGCCACGATTTTATAACACATACTCGGTGGTCAAGTTTACATTAAGAGGGACACAATACCCCAACTACGAAAACAAGGCCAACATATCATTGTTGCTTCAACAAGTGATGGAAAACACATCATCACTGAAACACATGATTTACAAAGACAAGGCCAAACACTGTTTGTTTTGACAAGTGATGGAAACACAACATCACTTTCAAAGTGTAAAATGCAACTCAAAATAAGACCAGACATCATTGTTGTTCAACGAGTGATGGAAAACACATCATCACTTTTACATTTTGAAATGCAACAAATGATTTACAAAAGCACGACCATGACAAGATAACATATCTAGAAACCATTTTTCACTTATCAATGTGAATGGGTCACCTCCTTGTGGCGGTTTTGCTTGTCGAACAATTGTTTCACCTAGTTCATGCACCGACACTTTGTATTTAAAGTGCTGCTCTAGATGGAGCCTCTAACAAGTGGCTCTTTGATGGCCACTTCTGTCGCAATGACTGCAATAGGTTTTCTTCCTCCATATCTGCTTAACATGTTTCTTTACCTATTGTTAAGAGGGTCTCTCACGCCTCATCCTTTTGTGTGTTGCCATTCTTTTCCAACACTTAGAAAATGTATGGTTATGTAATCCACAAAAGGTACATATTTTTCAATTCCATGTTTTACATTCATCATTAACAATATGATTTAATTGAAATGAACATTCGAATGTCAAGAGTGGTTATACCTTTCATTGTCGTCTCTAGTGTAAGTATGGCGATGAGAGCTTGCCTCATCTCTTTCCCTACAATGGAAATTGTTATGGGATGATGGGGATGTGTTCCCATCATTCTCTTTCCTTGATGATTTCGACGATGTCTCGAAAGAATCTAACACCTTCAAGCATTCTCCCTTGGTGTATCTCAAACCTGCAAATTGAGGTCTCTGAAAAACCTCCAATGATTGAGTTATGCCTTGGTTATTAACACTAAGTTTTTCTTCCTCCACGTGCCTCATCCTTGTAAGGAGCCTCATGTTTGTCCCTGTAATTGGGATCTCCACATCTCCAACAGAAATCCTACTATGTGAAGATGAAACTGAAAGGAAATCAACATCTTTTACCTCCTATGTCGATTTGGAAAGAACTAATGAGGGCTTCTCATCATCTATTGTTGGTGGTTCGCTAGTTGTCTCGGTGCATTCCCCAACTTCCTTTCTAACATACCCAAGTCCTGCCTAACAGGGTTATTATTCTACTTTGATGGGGTTGAAAATGCCTTGGCCATTAACGCCCAAGCCTTTTGCTCCATACCCCATTTTCTTCAAAATTTTGGAGCCAATTCCTGTGGTACGATTTTTAAAAACCGTGAAATCACCATCAAGACACATACATGAATTCAGAGAACTACATTTTACCTCACATGGGTCACGCTACAGCTTTTCCAAGGTCTCATCCTTTGCTTGTAGCTATCATAGCAAACTATGTTTTCCCTCTTTCTCCTCATGTAGATGCATCTTCAATTCAGCATTCTCTGTTTGAAGATTCTGGCTGTTGTGCTTTAGTTCTTTCAGGGCCTCATCCGTGACCCGCAACTGAAGTTGCAATCGCTTTTTTTCCTGTCTCTCTTTCTGTAGAGTTTCATATATTATTTCCACCCTTTCGGAAATTTTGAGCATGGTCTCGTACATCGTTTATATAAGTTTTGTTTGCAAAGTTTACAAGAAAGTAGTTTGGCATAGTGGTAAAATTGGTATTTGGTTGAGGAGGGGTAGGGGGATCAAATCCCGTCCCTCCGTATTTTTTATACATTTTTGTTTTAATGTTAAAAATGGGTGTACTGTGTCATGGCTTATTAACTTGTTGGTTGGGTGCATAGTGCGTTTGTTGGTACATGGTTACGATACATTGCATTAATGGTATGCATGTTGTATTACATGGTTTTGTGTGTTGGGTGGTTGGTACCTCATATGAGGCCGCCCGATGGGGGCCGGCCCATGTGGCCAGGCGGGTTCAACTCCCATCGGCCTCACCTTAATTGTTTTTTTGTATTCAGAGTTATGGAGAGGAGTGGGGTGGTGGGGGTGGTGGCCCACCACCCTGCTTTATATATATACATATATATATACTATATATATATTATATTTTAATGTTTAATAAGGTATTTTCAAAAATTCAGATTTTAGGTTGAACAAGACAAACTAATCAAGCAGCAAATTCACCTAGAATCTGGCCCGGTTTGGCCAGAATTTGGTGGCTAGATTTGGTCCAAATTGCGGCCTCCTTAAGCTTGTCTAGTCACCAAAGTCAACCTGAACTTTGACTGCTTCTAACTTTCGCATACAGTCTCGGTTTGACGAACCGTTCACACCACCACGATCAGGACGACGATATCTATGCTTTGGTCCTAGTTTGAGCATAATCCAAACACTTTGATTTTTGAGCTTTCATAAGCCCTCTTTGTCATGTGTGTGTCTCTGGAGCCACCTGGATTAGATGTGGTGGAGGTGGTCTTCCCAACTCTAGTTGAAGATCAGGATGTCATCCAAGTATACCACTACAAATGAGTTGGTGAATGGCCGCAAGATGTCATCCATCAGCCTCATGAAGGTTGCAGGAGCATTCGCCAACCCAAAAGGCATAACAAACCTTTCAAAAAGGCCCTCCTTTGATTTGAAGGTATTCTTCCACACATTAGAGGGCTCAGTTGGTACTTGGTGATATCTAGACTTGAATTCGATCTCACTGAAATATTTTGCCCCCTTGAGTCTGTCCAAAAGGTCATCAATCTGTGGGGTCAGGTACCTATTCTAGACAGTGGTCTTGTTCAGTGCCCAATAGTCTTGGTTTTCCCAAAAAAACATCATTTTGGGCCTCAAAACGGCTCTAGAAGTTCAGGACCCGAAAAAATGCCAAAATTAGTACATTGTGCTACAAATAAGGAAATTGAAAACCTAAAAGAAACAATTGTGGGGGTCCAAGTGGAATTGGTTGGTGGCCACCAATATCCACCTGGATCATTATAAGGTTTTCCAACACTTTTGAGGCTTCATACATATAAGGACAAAGGTGAATAGGATGATTCCATTCACATAACTTACAGGGAAATTTGAATTTACCCTTTTTCCCATGGACCTTACTATCATTATTTGAGGGTTTATCACTAGCATGATCTCCAAAATTTGATGACAAAGGTCAATGTGAACATGTGGACCACACTTCTAATACCTTGGGAATACCAAGGCAATCTCTAAGAAGGTGGTCACTCTTACATAACATGCAAGGGAATTTAACTTTGTGGGGTTGATTGGAAGGTTCCTCCATATTAGTTGCATTCGTAGCAATGGTTGCTTAGTTTCCCCCTACTTATTTTGCTTCTTCTTCTTCATCCTTTTCTTCTTCTTCTTAGCTTCCTTGTTACTAGAATCAAGACTTTCACAAGGCAAGGAGGAAGAAAGGGATGAAGAAACAACAGGTGAAGAAGGCAAAGGGTCAACTTTAGGATCAACTTGAGGTTGATATTGTTCGAGTGGAGGAGAACTTGGTTGAGGTGCAGTTTGGACATCTAGAACCATAGTGGTCAAAAACAACCAAACTGGCAAACCAAAGGTAAATCCAAGAAGGGACAACGTTGTGAGATAGAGAGCACCAATATTTCCAAAAGAAGGAAAAGAACCAGGATTTCCATCAGAGGGGTTTCCTTGACTGGTGGACTTAGGAATTGTTGCCACTAGTCTCAACCTAAGATCCATTAAGGAGTTTCTCCATGGGAAGGATGTTGTTCTGCAATCAATTAATTGATTTTAGAAATTAAAGACACAAAATAAAAACAAAGGGGTAAACTAGGCAAAAGTTTTACCAAGCAACCGTGAACTGCAATATGCACCTTTGAGAACCAACGACTTAACATACATGGAATGGGATATCACCCTCAGATTTAACACTGACAAAAAAATGATAGCTCCTACATTTAAAGATGTCGGAACACGTCTCTGTCCTAGACCTCTAAATGTGTGTGTTAATGTTACAAATGCTCCTTAGGTTAATTGAATGAATTTTAGAGTTTTTCTTGAATTAAATTTAAATTTCAAGGCTCAAAACTCGATGTCACCTTAACGCACCTATGATGCAACTAATATGACAAAAATAACTCTTTGCACTTTCCTTTTAACAATGAAAGGCATAACTAAGTAGGGAAGAAAGAAACCAATCAATAATGCAACAAACAAGCGATGCAACAATCGATCTCCTCAACTTCACTATTCCAATCAAAATAAAATCCCTATATGAAATGCAAATAATTGTTTTTTTTTCCTTTCTTTTAATAAAAAGAAACATATGAATGCAACTTTATTGCTGACGAAAAGAAACCACATGGACTTTAATTGTAATGTAAAAATGACTTTTCAAATTCAACAATCAATCTATGCATACAAACCGAATTTGACAAGAAGAAAGAAAGAACGAAACAAATTCTTATCAAAAAGGTGATGTAACTCATAGGTGATTAACACTCATACACAATTTAGAGGGTTTTTTTGCAAAAATGAAAGAAAAAACATGCAATTTCACACTAGGGAATTCCAATTTCACACACAAAACCCTAGATGCAATGGAAAGAGTTATTTCTTTTCAATTCCTCTTAATTTTCAAATTGGGAGAAAACTAATATGCATGTCTAATCACTGAGAAAAAACAAACTTTTCATAACAATGATTGGAACACCAATTCTTTCAAGTACTCAATGACTAAACAAATTAGTTTGATATTGACCGAATGACAAGAATAAATGAAAATCTAAAAAAATTATTATCAAAGGCAATCAAAACCACAAGCAAACCATATGGAGGCTTATGAGAGACACTAAGGGACACAAGGAAGAGAAACTCGAAGAAGGTTGGACAGAGAGAAAACCAAAACAATGCAAATTTTGGCATGAAACAGGGGTCAACATAGGTGCATAAGGGACATCAGTGCTCTACAACGCAGGCACACAAAGGTATGGAGTGCATTGCAACACAGGTACAAGGAAGGCTAGGGTGAACTGCAACACACTATATCCAAACCAGAAGGTGTGTTGATCAAGGAATCTCAAGTTTCGACACAAAAAATGTAATGGAAACTCAATGATAGGTCTTCCTATGTCTAATCAAGACTAAGTGAAACTATAAAGATCAAAACAAGAGCCAAAATATACACTAAGGGCAAGAAAAAACCACCAACAAATTGAATAGATCCCCAGCATGGTCGCCAATTTGTTATACGAAATCTACGATTACGAACAGAAGTGTCTTCCCTAGGCCTGGTGGACTGACCTAGAACAACAGAAAATAAAGGGCACAATATCTTCCTTAAAGTAATTGAATGATGGGATGGGGCCTACCTGGAATATGTTGCAATCTTTGCTCCTCCCTCAGATTGCATGCTCCAATCCTAGCTTTGATTGGTATAATTATAACCTACACAATCAAACAGGACAAGAAAAAGATCTATGACATATATGTAGCATAATCGAATCACTTCATTCAATAGATAAACATGGTATTGAAATACATGAAATCTTAACATCATGTATAGGAAAATATTCTACTCTTTGTATTAATAGAAATGGAGAGAGTTACAACCAAAAATAGGAGTTGATCTTGTAGAGAAGCTCCCAAAATTTACTTGTCCTTTCCTTTCCACAAAGTATGCCTCTATGTCACTCTAATGCATGCAATAATGGTTCTAAAAGCAACAACATGAGGCTAGAATGAATCTCCAAAATCCAACCTCTTGCCCATGGATGGTTGTAAATATATAGATGAGGGAGGTAGTTCATGAATTCTTATCCATTGACCAATCTAGGCTTGATATCCACTTGAGATGGGAGGATGAGCTCAAGGGATAAGAGGTGAAAACTTCAAGGTAGGATAAGATAGGATTTGAGACTCTTATCCAAGATAAGTGGTTGAAACAACCTCAAGAAGCTTATGGAAGAGGAAGCTTCGGGATTCTTTTTATTTTTCCCACATTTCTAGAATTGGTGTGTTGGGAATCACGATTGTCGTTAGATCAAAACCTGCAAGTGTTGGTCAATGATGGCATCACCAGAGATAAGGATCCACAAGAGGTGGTTAGTCCATGTTGTGAAACACAAGAGGAGCGTTGGTTTATCCAATGTCCAACATAACGCACCCCCAAGATAGAGAAACTTGTTGGTGATCAGCGTAGGAGCAGAGAAGGTTAACCAGGTAGTCAATGCTAGTCCCTAAAGGGCTAGGGTGCATTGGGCCTTAAAATCTTGGAAATCACTAGTCAAGAACAAAAACTCATGGATTTAGCATAGTCATGCTTAGTGTTTTGTGTAGTGATGATGAAAATATGTTGAAGGATGTGAATTGATCCTGTTTGAAGGCTTATTGACCAAATGCGACCAAATGGCCTATAATAAAATTGGTTGGTGGGGTCCACTTGGCCCTCCGTTTATTGGTTGTTGCTCTTTCCACTATCACCATGTCTCAATGCCTTGCTTTGGGTGCTAATTTTAATCCATTAGGGTATACTTTCGGGCTATCACAGCCGAGTGGGCTCCACCCACTCTGTTCCATCCCGACCCTACACTTCTATGCCGTGTATGTTTCCTCTAAGTTGTTACCATTGGGTGGACCCCTCCCGCTCAATTACATCCTGACACTTTTTTTCCTCACCATCTATGGGTCCTCCAAGTTGCATCCACTATAGATCCATCTTCGGGATGACACCATCTCGGTCATCCACTCCTGGCACTTAACTTTATTCACATGTATTCACATTTAACATTCTGTCAGGGTAACTTTGTCGGGTGGACCCCACCCACTCAGAACATCCCAACGTTGTATTTATTTCACTCCTAACACACTATCGGGGTAACTCTATCGAGTGGGTTACACCTATCGACAATAGAGGTTCTTTTCATTGTTGATGTATTAGCCACATCTGGTCGAAGCTTCACGTAGAGGCTTTGTCACCCTTGTCATCAAATTTAGCACTTAAGCCAACTTTGGCTATATGCCAAAAGCTCCTCCAAGCACTTTTCAACTCTATAATTGTTTCTAATCCCCCTTGTAATTTTTTTGTCCATCTTCTTTGCACACAAGAATGAATCTCCTACTATATGAAGAAAATTCAAAAAGGGGGATGAGGGGGTACAACATCAGCTTTAATTGGGGACAGTTCCTTTCTAGCAAGGTGATCAAAACCTGCAAATTAATAGCCTTCAACATTGGGCATGGAATCAAAAATATATTGAATTTGTAAAACCAATAAATCTCCCTAGAACTTTATTCGTTGGGAGTCTTCTCCTCATAAAAACCGAAATGCAGAACTATAACTTTTGAAAATTGGAAATTAAATGCTCACCTAGTGAGCTTATTTATGTACAATTCCTACTTATCTACCGAGCTCAATTCACTCGAGTGAACTCAGCCTTCCAATGATACCAGCCAAACCTCTGAGTACTGGACCTTATGCCACCATGCTCTTAAAAGACAACAATTAAAACATGCATGCATTGCATGGAAACCTCAGACAAAAAAATTGGCACATACCTCGGAACTGATGTATGCTACTATGCAAAGAAAGATGTTGTGTATTCATCTATTAGGTCATAAAATGGATGGGTGAAAAAAATTGTTTCTTCATTTTCTTGGACAATTTTCTAACATGGATGTTTTTGCGTAGGGTAGCCAAAGTTACTGCTTAGCTCTTCAAATTTGGGCTCTTCTTGAAAGAGTTGATGTTGGTAATCTTCTTCCCACTTTCTTGTAAGCAAATCCTTTTAAAAATCTGCAACAATCTCGTCCTCCTTTGAATCATATGAACAAAAAATTGGAGAATCTTCATCAACGTTATTACTAACTTCTTGAACTTGTTCTCCATCTAAAGGATGTGAGTCATAAACTAGAGTCTCTCTGTCAACCCCATTGTCAACTTCCTCTTTTTGTGCAACTTCCCATGACTGGGATTGTTTTGGTTATGAAAGATTTGATTTTGGTAATCTTCTTCCCATTGCTTGTAAGCAAATCCTTTTGAAAATCTGCAACAATCTCATCCTCCTTTAAATCATATGAATCATAAATTGGAGAATTTTCGTCAATGTTATTACTAGCTTCTTGAACTTGTTCTCCATCTGAAGGATGTAAGTCATAAACTGGAGTCTCTCTGTCAACCCCATTGTCAACTTCCTCTTTTTTTGCAACTTCCCATGACTGGGACTGTTGTGGTTATGTAACACCCAACTCCCCATCTGATACATACAAATCATATAAAGGAGAACCATCAAATTCAACAAAATAAGATCTCTGAGGGTTTTTTTGGAGCTTAACAATGGCTCCTTCTTCCTTTTCTTGATTGTTGGGTAGCGCCTTTTGATGCAGGTTTATGTTTTGTTGGAGTTGGGTGTTAGAGAATTATATATTACAAAGCAATGGAACACATAAAATATTGCATAAGCACAAATACAAAAACATATAAAACAAGAGAGACACAGATATACATGGTTCACTCAATTTGGGTTACGTCCAAGAAGAAACGGCCAGTCCTTCCTTTTATATTATCCAGCAAAATGAAGAGATACAACCTACAATAGATACATTGTAATTGCCTCTTCACTCTCACATATCCTCCTCTATGTCTCTCTAATAATCATTCACAACCACAATACAATTCCCTCATATAAATCAAGGGTTGCCTTCTATGAAAAAAAAAAAACCCTAAATCAACATAACTTCTACCATCAGATCTTTCACCTAATCAATGGCCTAGATTGACTACAAAATTACAATATTTTACAAGGCAAATTTTCATCTATTTTTAGCTTTGGGGGTGTTTCCCCCTAAACCTTGCTAGTGGGGGACTCTTTAAAAGTAGTCATCCCCCCCACCCTTGGACCCCACTAGAAGCTATCATACGGGTGGCATTACCGCCCTGTTTAGGAATTGAGGTCCAACACAGCCGAGACCTTTAAATCAAGAAGATAATCAGGCTCCACAAGTATCTTCAACAACATTATCATTCTTAGAAAGATTTTCAATATTGAAATGTTCACAATAATCTTCAAACAGAGAACCCGGTCGATATAATATTTTGTACAAATAACTAAGTGTTATGTGAAAGCTCTTCAAAGAATATATTATGCTATGAGGTAGGGTTTTGTACCAAGCCCTAGCGTCCTTTTCCAAATAATACATGAATAAATTCATTTTCTCATCTTCATGAACAATATCTCGTTGCCCTATTCATTCAAGAAAATCCTTAAGGTGTTGGGTTGGGATTTCATTTGTGCTTCCATTGAACTAGGCAAATAGGTATACAATTCTTGAAATGGAGGTACATGATGAGGATAACCAATGACAGAAGAAAAATATAGTCGGGCAAATGTGTTCGCCAAGAATGCACGAATATCCATTTTGAAACCCCTTTAGGTGAGAGATCTCAATCCACATTTCCTTTACTCACTAGACAAAGGAATGCACAAATTTATACCTAGGGAAATATATTCTAATTTGTTCCCTGGAAATGGCGCCAGAAGATGTTGTCACTTCTACAAACAACCCTCAGGTTGAGGAGAAGGGTCAGTGCTTAGGACATTTTAGTGTCTCTTGAAGATAGATCAGTGATGCTCAAGAGATAAATGTAAAATGAGTTAAGTCTGGTTCAGTTACCCTACTCAGAGGCAGATTCAATATACATATAAACAATATATCATTCCCAAGAGTAAATGTTCATATCTGGTGGCTTACACACGGAGAATGCAACTAGATTTGTTGTTGCAGTAAAGGTGGAAGGAAGAAATATAAGGAAAAAAACCAATGCAGAGGATTGGATAGACACAAAATCCTATGCACTAAATCCTAGTAGAATCATGACAAGATAAAGGAAATGAAGTGCAGAAACTATGGAGTTCATTTTAAGGCATTCAACTCGATATTTCACAGGTACTATTTGCTATATCATGACATATGCAAATCTTCAATCTCACAGGTACCATCTCTATCACATAACATAAGTAAATTTACAATCTCACAGGTATCATAAGTTATTACATAACATAGGTAAATTTGCAATCTCGTAGGTATTATTTGCTTCAACATAACATAAGTAAATATTTGACCTGAGTGAATCCAGTAGCTACAATTACACAATATTTGAAGGAAAAAAACGCATGAAATGACACACAGAGGTAGAAAACTTACGACATATCCTGATGCTTGGAATCACCAGAAACTTCTTCATTAATATTTAAGAATGCAATACATCTCACATGCCAAAACTTGTGAAATTTTCAAAACAATTACAACCTTTGGAACAGGAAAATCGAACCACCAAAACGAGAAAATCCAAAACCCTTACTAATGAGTCTTTCTTCCCTTTTTATAGGGAGAGAGTCCCAACAAATAGTTACAAAAATATCATGAAGGCTACATCTATCTGAACTGCCCAGATGTCTGAGCATGCGAATGGCCTGGCCATCCTAATGATTACCTAACATATTTTGATTCCTTATTGAACTGAAATATTTACAAAACATGAAAAACATGAGGTGTCATAATTGACATGGAAAAATATCTCTATTACCAATTCCTCTAAAATCCTAAGGTGGACTCAAGCTCCATTATCTAGGTTCATGGTGGGTTGATGATCTAGCTAAACCTCTGCCATTATATTCCTCCCATGGTTATTTTCCAATTTTCACCTGTCGTTTTCTCTCTCTAACTGCTTAAATTTCCCCTTATTTGGAGTTGGCCCTTCTTGTACGACATTGTCTTTCACCCATTGGGATTAAAATCCATGGTAGGCAGATGTGATTTGGTGTGGTTGCGTAGGATGTGTTATGCAATAGCTGATGGATGATCGGGTTCAAGCACAAAATGGGTGACAGAGGACACCATTGAAACAAATTAAATTGTGAACACTAACGGCAAGCAAGTGGTGACTATACAAGCGATGAGTATGGTGGCATGACATGTGGATGGGAGACACATGGAGAAGTTTGGGAAGGACATGTGGAGCAATAGGATTAGATAAGAAGTGGAGGAGGGAGACCCTCGAACCTACCAAAAATCACGCTTTCTTGTTGAAGTCATCATTGTGTTGCCTTGTTGGTGGTGCGTGCGGTCCCCTTACTCTAATGGGGAGAATGGACAATGTTTGGAGTGAGGCCTGAGCTCCTCGAGATCAATCTTCATTGTTGATCAACTATTTCCACTTGCCGACTTTGATTTTCCAGGGACTCGCGTTAGCACACTAGTTTACCCCCCGAAGTGTCTTCCGAGCCGTGGTGGCCTTAGAGTTGATGGTGATTCACTTGTTATTTACTCGTCTACTAGTTCTTCCCATTCAATGCATAGGTAGACCCCTTCTGCTTAACCTTTACATGTTTTATACCATAGGACCAATCTCTGTGACCACAACCTAAGCTATTGGGTGCTTAGCCCTTTTGATCCCTACATGGACCCTTTTCTTTTGTTAACGGCTCATTTTCATTGGTCACACCTCTACATGAGGTGACCAAAGTCCAGCCCCAAAGGTCAAAGCTTCCCGATCCCAATTTTTTTGTTTAATTGCAATTCTTTAATGGTTATGGGATTATGGGATCTGGGCCCTTATTGATGTCGCACTTTTGGTCTCAACTATTCCATTAGAACTTGTTCTTGGTACTAAGGTTGGATCCCCCTTTAACCTGATGCATCCTCTTTGTGTCGTATTGCTAATCTTCCAAGCTCCACCTGTTAGGATGAGCTGGTCAGTAGGGTCCCCCCGACCCTATGTTTATTGGTTGTCGCTTTTTCCACTGCAACCATGCTTATGCACATTTATTTGGGCACTAACTTTAATCCATATGGGCATTCTTCTAGGCTATCACAGTTGAGTGGGCTCCTCCCGCTCTATTCCATCCTGACACTACACTTTTCCACCCTATATGTTTCCTCTAGGGCATTATTTCCAAGTGGACCCCTCTCGCTCGATTACATCTCGGCACTTTGTTTTTGCACCATCTATGGTTCCCCTAGGATGCATCTGTTGGGGAACCATTGTCAAGATGATGTTATCCCAGTCCTCCACTTTTGGTGCTTAACTTTATTCACCTTTATTCAAGCTTAACATTTCGTTGGGGGTAACTCTCTCAGGTGGACCCCACCTGGTCATAACATCCCAGCTCTTTATTTCTTTCACTCTTAAACCATTGTCGAGGTAAACCCATCAAGTGAGTTTTTCTTGTGGCCAATAAAGTTGCTTCCATTGCTTGACGTGTTGGCCAAATCTTCCTAGAGCTTCATGTAGTGGCTCTGTCAGCCTTGTCGTCGAATTTGGCACTTAAGCCTACTTTGGCTACGTGCCAAAGGCTCCTTCAAGCGCTTTTTAGCTCTGTAGTTATTTTTAATCCCCTTTTCCATTTTTCTATCTATCCTTCTCTGCACACAAGAATGAATCTCCTCCTATATGAAGAGAATTCAAGAAGAGGGGTGAGGGGGTACAATATAACCCACAATATTTGTCACTTAACTTGAAATTCAAAATTCATCAATCGGCGGTACATGGTGTCAGGAATCAAGAATTCAAAGGTCTAGTGATAAAAAACTAGGCATTAAGGTATGACCCTGATACAATTGACACCCTATAATCCTAGTGGACACGGAACGATGATGTGGAAATGATGTGACGATCGATGAGGTAGGGTGACATTGTAAATGATGTGTCATGGTAATGTGGTACATGACACAACTCGTTGATGACATGGAAGGATGATGTGTTATGGTGATGTGATGGTACAGGTGGCAAGTCAATGTGGCACAACATGGATCAAAGTGTCTAATAAGAGGTGACTAATTGGCAGCCAGGTGGTAGTGTCGTAGACATCAGGTGTTAATATTTTAGGAAGTTTTTGCCTCGTTTCAAGATCACGCCTGATACTAATTGAACCTGATAGATAGTTAATTGTTGGAGTCAAAGAATGTCAAGTGATGGAGTTTCAATCCCAGTGTGTCGAGTGACCAGTGGTTGTATGTCGACATTTGAGGAGAATCGGGACAAGGTCTTAAGCATTCCCCGGGTAGTAGCAGAACACAAAACCCCGCCAACTACCAAAGATGGGTATTTTCAATCTATTATTAGTATTGTGAGGTCAAAGTAGTTATTGTCAGGCTCAATATGGGCCTGGTGTGAAACAATGTGGCATGATGATGTGGATTGACATGGTCTGACCAAGAATGTGGACTAATGCAATGATGATGTGTGGGAAAGGAGTGACATGTGTTAGTGATGTGGATTTGCATAAATGTTGATATGGCCCTTAAGAGGCAAATATTCAACTAGGAATAATGTTGTTCCAAGAGCTAAGTTTGAAATGAAATATGTATCATTGGAAGTCTCTCGAGAAGTAGAAAATGGTGTCAATATCATAATCAATTTTTGAGGTGTTTAAAGAAAGGAAAAAATTGGCAATCCCATCTGCATAATTAACCTTAAAGGTTAGATCTAGATAAAACCCACAACCCTAATTAGACATTCAGGGTCTAGTTACGTTACATTTTGCATTTGCCAAAACATATATTCCAACTTCATTCAAATAATGGATTAAAGCATCCAAGGGTCTGGAATTCTCCTTAGCTCCTAATTAAATATCCTTTATGATCCTAACATTTTGACCATTACTAATTCTCTAAACCACCTAGCTATAGATAAGAGGAAATGATTCTACTAATGTATTCCACATGATAAATCCCTTCAACAACTTCCTCAAGCACCTATATCAATCAACCATCTACAAATTTTGCAAATACTTGGATTTCATCACTGTGCCTTAGAGGGAATCATTGTGAGTGAGCCTCCACAAACGTATGGCTACCAATTCCTTCATGAAGAGAAAATTATTCTTGATACCCTAACCTCCTAAGGATTTTGGAGCATCCATTCGACTCCACTCAGCAATAGGGATGCCTATATTACTTGAGCATAACTAAAGAAATTAGAAACTAACCTTTTCAATATTGGATATAATGCTCTTAACAACCATGATGATAGAGGTCCAATAAACAAAAATGTTCTTCATGACTTATTTAAGCATGACCAACCTATCATCACGGGAAAGAACTCTACTAACCCATAGTGAGATTATCACCTCTACCTTATTTAGGAGCCACGTCAAGTTTTCAATCCTATACCCATTAGGCACAAGGAAAAAAACCCAAATATTTTAAACTTGAATCCAATACTTTCCACTGGAAAGGAAAAAAATATTTGATCTAAAAGGGAATGAGATTAGGCAAACTAGAATATAAAAGGCATGATTAATCCTGATTGATTTCCATTTTATTGGATTTTCAATATGTGGGAAAAATAGACTTGACAGAATAAATATCCTCTAGTGATCCATTATGATAAATTATTGACACATCATCCATGAATAGAATATGTGAAATAACTTCACAGGACAAAACTTAGACTCCAATATATGTACTACTCTTAGCTTTATTGAACAACCTACTTAGGTTCTCACCAAAAATTAGGAACATAAAAGGGTAGAGGAGGCAACCTTTTCTCAACCCTCTAGAGGCACAAAAAAACTAGAAGGATCACCATTGAAGAAAAAAAACAAAAAGATTTATTTAATGCATCCCATAATCTAATTTACCATGGGGAGATCAAAACACATCTTAACCAAGACCATCTAGATAAAGTTCCAACAGGCACTATCATAATCTTTTGAAAGATCAATTTTAAGGATAACAACCTCCTGCAAGCCTTTCTTAACCGGGTGAATTACTTCTTGAACAATGGCAACTACATCATGAATCTACCTCTTGTATAAAAAACCAAATTTCTTTTATGAGATCACCGGACTCGATACCAACTTTAGATGCCTATCTAATATCCTTTCCAATGGCTTGTAAACCACACTATAATAAGATGTGGGTCGATAATCCCCAAACGAGGAGCCAATATGTTTTTTCAGGATCAATGAAATGTAAGTTGAATTAAACGAGCCCAAAAATTTACTCATTCATAGTGATCCCCTAATCATATTTACAAGATACTCCTTAAGCAACTCATAAAAACTTAGAAAAATATCACATTTGGACCAAGGCTATTGTCCCTCTAAATAAATGAGAGAGCCAAAATAACTTTAGACCCTGAAACCTCCTTGGTTAGGGAAACATTCATATTGTCTGAAGTAACAAAAGTGAAGAGACTAATAACCTAGAGAGTTTCCTAGATCGAACAACCTTTTGGTTCCTCAAATAATGAGCTGAAATACCTCACCCTTCCTCCATGATATCTCAGAAAGAATGGAGCAATTAACCTGTAACAGATTTTATGTTCCACATGGTATTGAAATTTTTCTTATTGTTGGCATATTGATGAAGAAACTTAGTATTATTATACTCCTCTTTTATCTAGATTACACAAATTCTCAACGTCCATTCCACTTCCCCCTTCTCCAACAAGGATTAACTTGATGCTTCCAAACTACAGAGTTGGGCATGTTGCTGCTTAAGAAGGTGCCAAAATAATTTTTAAGAAACATAATAGAAATTTTACCCTCCACCTCCTTTAAATTGTTGCACCTTGCCTTTACAATTACTTTCCCACTATATAGAAACCACACAAATTATGGAAATATTATTAATTCATTATCTCATAAAAAAGAGCAAGAGGAGGATAAATGCTCCCAATTATCCTCCACCATTTTTCTGAAGTCATCCTCTGAAAATTTGAACTTAAAGGGCGCGGGGGGCCTAGTGGAGGCCAAAATCTACTTGATATTGGGAGATGATTCAAGAGGCCCCCTAATGATACCCATGAGTTCATCAAAATTGAACCAACCATCCCATACTCAAACACCAAGAAATGATCTACCCTTTTAGTGATAACACCATCTTTGGAGTACCCGGATGTGGGTGATTACCCAGGTAATTAATTCGACAAGACGGTCGGGCGACAGATGGGTTGGCCACATGGTCACCTGTGTCCTCCCCCAACCCCATCTGAGGCACATTCAAGGCACCTTACAGGAGCCATTAAATGCATCCCAAGGCCGAGACTGCTCCACCTCTTTCATAGCTATCGAGTATGCAGAGTATTATGTTATCCCTCCCCCCTTGTTCCACTGTGTCTGCCCTCAGCAAGCCTCTGAACCATATTCTCGCACTATCACTGGTTGTCGATGTTGGCTACTAAGCTGCATTGACCTAGGTAATGGATTTCATTATTCTCAAACCAGGCTCTGCAACTTAGCTCTGGCTCAGCTCTTCTCGATCCATCCTCTGCACAATTATTCCACCACCATCCCTGCTGCCAACCTTGCCTTCAATCCTGCCATGGTTCATCATCAAATGTGAAGCAGGAGGGGAGGCATGCGCGATGGAAGCATCCACCCTCCTACAACTCCCAGCCCTGACTCTACTTCCCCTGCTTCTTCAGCAGACAATCCCAATCCATTCAGCTCTTTCCACGACTGATATCTAGATACCCGAAGCGGAAGGGGAAGAACTCGATTTCAAGGCTCTGAACAGAGGGATGATGCAGTTCATATAGAAAACTTCCCCCTCCTCCCCCCACATCCAGCACCCCATACCACTCAATTTCGTTTTTGCAGCACTCTAAACCGGCCCGTCATCACTGCTACTGTAACTATTACTTTTACTAAAGAAATGGACCCGTCGGCACCTTTGCATACACACAGCGAAGAGATGAATAGGGCAGCTCCAAGAAACAGAGGTGTTTGCAGTCCAAGCGAACAACAACCCGACCTTGATAGAGCCACCCTGCATGCCAAAGCACCGACTGGCAATCAACAAGCAATGGGGAGGAACCTTTGTGACACGTAGGCTTCTGGTAGCCGATGAGGCGACACGTCTGGCCTACATGCGGGCACGGGGAACGCTGAAACCGTCCACCCAACTCAACGCGAGGACACGTCAGCTGAAGAGGATGATTGGTACAAATATGCGTGCAGGATTGAAGAAGAATCGGCCTCGGACAACCTCTAGCCCTGACACTTGGCAGCCAGGTGTCATGTTTTTTGCCAGGTGGATGCTTCTCATGCTGACTGGAAATTTACAATTAAATTTATGTTTTATGATTAGATTTATGCGATGTCTGAGATTTCATTTTGTTTTTTGGTCAAAACTATTAACCCATATGTGGGTATTTTTGATTTCCTGGACTGGTTTCCCCTCTGCTGGGGCAGTCACAGCTAGACCAAGTTATATTGTAATGGTTGTTGCTTAGTACTTTGGAGGCCAGGCCTCTCTGTAATTACCCTTTTTGTATCATATTAATAGATTAATCTTACTTAGAAAAAAAAAACACCATCTTTGGAGTGGAAATTCCTCCAAGTTGGCGATAACTTCATGGACTTTATCTACTAACCAATTATTGTTTTTAAATTGTCTCAAAAAAAAAAAACTATTATGAGGATCCAACCTGGGATCAAACCCCCACAACTCTCTAAGAGATTGGTAAGATTTAGGTCACCTTCGACCAAGATATAAGTGCCATCCAAAGTCTCCGAGTTTTCCAATTGTTCTCAAAACGAAACCTCGTAAGAGTAAGGACCATAAATATTAAGCACATAAAATGTGAAACCAAAACCTTTTAATTCCAATGTAACTGGGATAGATAAGCTGATAAAGAAGGGGGGTAGAGTAACAAAATCCAGGCTCCATCTTGAAACCAACCCTCTTGACATACCATATGCATCCAAAGAAGCAAAAGACCAATCCTTAAACCATTTTTCAAGTACATAGTGAGCCTTGCCGCCCTTTGACATAATTTCCTAAAGTGAGATGATATTCAGAATATGGCTTTGGATGAACCCTTTGAGGGCTTGTTGGTTGTGGGTGCCCCTTACTCCTTAAGCATTGAAATAGAGAACGATCATGGAAAACCATTCTCACTTTGAGTGCCCTAGAAATTATAACATGTTTGCCTTTATTTATGTCTAAGGACACTTTCTATTGTGCTTTAAGTATGCGGTACTTTCACCCCAAAAAATTTGGAAAATGAGGGTCAAGGATGAGACCTCCATTGGAGGAGCAATCTTCCTCGAGCATGAATCTCGACTGTAAGGGAAAACCCTTATGAATGGGGTAACACCCTTTAAGGAAATGAAAAGGCTAACCAACCCCTCCTTCACTTAAACTATATAAGCTTTTAGAAAAGACCTGAGAGGCTTAAGAGAGGAACAAATTTAAGGCAAGCCCTCAAATTTCCTAGTATAAGCAACTGGTGGGGGGTACACTCCATGGAAATATTACCCCAAGTTGACGAAACACTATGAGAGAGAGCATGATTTGCATAATAAAAGATAGGCAGTGACTTACAACCACATGAAGATGGCCCTAAGAACTTATCAAATGGATTAGTATTAGGGGCCACAGTTAAATAGGGAAATACTTCTTCTCCAGCCATAGTTGAAATTGCAACCTGCTCCTTTGATTTGGATCCTACCTTTACTTTAACCCATCCTTTGTTCTTTTTAAATATTATGGGAGACACCTTCAAGCATTAACTCTACAAATGGCCCATGTCACGACATCTAAAGCATTGAAAAGAAAAGTTCTAATAATCAATTTGTTGCTTCCACATAGATCCACTACATGCTAGATCAATTTTCCCATGCAAATATTCCCTAAGATCCACTACAACCAAAACCCAATCCCAAGTTCTATTAGGACTGGAAACCTAATTAGGGTCCAAGCCCACCAAATGACCCAACTTATTACCTGTGGTTTCTAGTGCCACTTCAAACCAAAATTCAGAGGAAGACCCAACAAAAATTCCTACACTTGTTAGATAGCCACAAGAGCCATGGCAGGGTCAAAATCCACTAAACATTGTTGAAGAATTAAACTATAGGGCCCCTTATACCAATCCTTCTCCATAATACTCTGACATTTAGCATCAAATTAAAATGAAAAATAGAGCCAATCTTTAACCAAAACATGAAAATAAGGATAATATCCAACACAAGATCCTAGTTAAGGGAGGGCCATTTCTTTAGAGCAGCTTCGTAGACCAGCTTACTGCAAAATCTCCCCACCGGATGTTTATCCACAAGGGAAGGAATATCATTGAACCCTACATACTTCCCCCCACCATAGAAACCTTCCTAACTTTAGCTTTGATATGCCTTCTACTAACCTTTGCACTAGAGAAATGGTTGGGATCTATGCTACCTCTATGTTTTATTGATGCCTCGACAACTACTTGCACAATTGAAGTGGAAATATCAATTTCACAAGGAGAAAAGTTTGGGGGGGGGGGGGGGGGGGGCTGTTTCCACAGGCTGAGGGAGTGCTCTTTGGGAGAACACCATAACACGCTCTGCCTTGCTTAGCATTGAATACACGTTCCTTGGGAGGATCCAATGAAACCACCAGTAAGTTGTGTGGACCTCCCTCAAAAACACCCCCTACAACTGTCAATAGTGCCAGGATGCCACTTGTGAATTTTGATTGCGTCTTGAATGCGTAGCTTGGTTATAGGCTATCCCTATAATCCATCTCATCCAACTCCATGTCAAAAATGGATACGATGGAGTCCAGAACAAAACATAGAGCATAGATGGAAAAAGAGAGGGGCTTTATACCTCCTCACACCTAGACCTCTGAAAAGACCCTTTCTCTCCAAAGAAATAGACCATAACCATATGCCTCAAAATGAAAGCCTAACTGTAGGACAAGATCCCCATGTCTACAAGGTTACCACGAAAGTCGTAAATTACAATCAATTGTGGCTCAAACTTCCCCTTTTCATTGTTTCCATTTCATCTTTTTCCATTCAACCAATTTTTTTGTTGCTAATGGATACTCAAATAATTCAAGTGATCTTTATTCCTCTAATTTGATCCAAGCAACTAGCTCCCTTTCTAGGTACCAATTATCTTGTTCATGCCACCCCTTCATTTTTCTAAGGATTTTTTAGATATGATTATCGAATGAGGGGTGGCTCCTTTAATTTTACTATATCCATATCCATGTTGCATCCATTGAAGGGAGGGATATGGAAATTAATCAATGCTTTAGGCATTGATCATTGTGCATCCTTATTTGTAAAATAACCATGGGGATACCTCTTAGAGTATTTATAGTCTCTAGATTTGTTGTTTTCACATTTCCCTTAAGAAATCCAGACCTTTGGAAAAAATAAACAGTTCCTTTAGATGGCACATCTCTAGACAAACTCTAAAACTTAAATCTCTTTTCTCATTTAGTTAGGTAGATCATTACTTAGTCTCCACACATGTTATTACATGTGATAATTCCCTTCTTACTCTATCGTTGGTCACTCCTAAAAAAAAATCTCGAGGTATCACCAAATTGTTATAAAACTTTTATAGCCAACAAATGGATGGGGACATTAAATAATATCACTAAAGCTAGGGTTGTTAAGATGAACATTATAGTGATGTTGAAATCTAGAAACTAGGTTGGAAGAAGAGGCTAACTTTGTTGTACGACCATAGTCCTTCTTCCATAATATTTTTATGGTCTTATTCATTGAAATAAATAATAATACAAGTGAACAAAAAAAATAAGACATGTTAATTGGCCCAATTGAACTCAATCCATTCAATTAAACCTATAGATAATGGCCACAATCTATTAAATATACATGTTGAATTGTTGTTTTGTAGTTATTGTTTTACCTGTCAATCACTAGTCAATGAAATTGTAATGCTAGGAAGTCTTTACTTTCTCCACAATGAATGTTTTTACCCAAAGAATATTATCTTCCAAGGGGAAGATTATTTCTTTAGGTCCACCTCTTTATAAGAGTGAAGATTTGAATATTCATTTTTCTCAACCCAATTAAGGGGTGGGGATACTTTTGGGGCATTTTAGGATGGGTAATTCCTCTCATCATAGCCCATCCATGGATACATTACCTCGAGAATAGGGTTGATTCCTATTGACAAGGTTAATCCTCTCTGCGGACAAAGATAATCCCTCTAGCGCAATGAGTGGGTCTAGTAATTGAAGTGACAATCAACTAGACATCTTCCTAGGTTATAATTGAAATAAGAACAAAAGGGATGACCTACCTCATTCTAATGCTATTCTAATTTCCATTGTTGAGGGCATTGAACTGCTTGTGTCACAGACATGTTCCTGATTCTCTTAGTGTTTATGTACCTACACAAGTGATCAAGAGACAACAAAGCATGCCAAAACCAATAGAAAATCCAATAAAAAACTACTTAACTAATCAAGGAATGTCAAGCTAAATAATACATGAACATATATATTTTGGGAAGATGAACTGACAGTTGTATATTTTTAGGAAATAAAGGGAAGCTTACAACCAAAGACTTGATGTTGACAGGTTCTCCTTGAGTGGTAATCCAAGTACAAGCCAAGAACTCTCCAAGCACTCCTCCAAGTCAAATGAATAGCCTTAGGCACAATCTCAGCATAAGGGTGTAAATAGACATAGACCAACAATTTGGTAATGGGAGAGGGTGAATTTATAGACTGGGAAATGGAGTTAGGTTAGGCCCTCATCTCAAGGAGGTAGCTCATAGGGATAAGACCAAGAGGCCAAGTTGGGAGGATCTGACCTCATCTGTGCAAAACAACCTCCAGCTCGTCACTTTGGAAGCTTCTAGATCATGAAGCTTCTCATCATCTTTGGGAAAATTACCTTTTTGGGATCATCATGGGTATGCAAGGGAACAAAGTGATGCAATCGGTGGCTAAGTACAGTGCAACATGCAACCGTCGATGTTTTAAGCCTCATAAGAGTGATGACTCTCATTTTAGGGTTTTAAGAGCTATTTCTTCAGGGAAAGCTCAAGGAATTCTCCAACAAAGTCTTAGGAGGGACCTGAGATGTATACATGGATGAGTATATTGTATAATAGTCATGTTTTGAGCACTTCAGGGTATGTCTCATGGAAGTGCAGGAGGCGTGACAAAATACTGTGTAACAATTCCTTTTGAGTGTTATAACCAACCTAGATCCACCTTAACCTCTCTCTCTCTCTCTCTCTCTCTCTCTCTCTCTCTCTCTCTTCTTCCCTGTTTTCCCTACATCTATATCTCTATCTCCATATGTCTCTCCTTCTTTATATCTTTATATCATCATGCATACACACTCTCTCTTCATATATATCTATCTATCTATCTCTCCCTCTTCCTCTCCCCCCCTCCCCTCTCTCTCTCGTTGTCTTTCTATCTCTCCCTTTTCACTCCCTCTCCCTCTCCACCTTTCTCTCTCCATGTCTTTCTTCCCATTCCAACTCCATCTCTCTCTCCTCTCTTTCAAGTACTCCCTCTATTCCTTCCTCACTCTCCCTTTCTCTCCCACCTCCCTTTGTCTCCCCCTCCCCCATCACACACACTCTCTCTCTCCCCTCCAACTCTGGAACTATCTCCATCTCTCTCTCCTTCTCGCTCCCCCCTCTCTCCCCCCTCCATATCTATGTCTCCCTATATTTCTCTTCCCCTTCTTTCCCTATCTCTATCCTCCCCTTTTCTCTTCCTTCCCTCATCTCCTCTCTTCTTCATTCCATATTCATCTCTCCCTTATCGCTCGCTCTCTCTCTCCACATCTAGCTCTCAATGTGTTTGTTCTTCCCTCCCTCTCTTTCCCCATTCCAACTCCATCTCTCTCTCCTCCCTCTCAATTCCCCTCTTTTTTCCTTCCTCTCTCTCCCTTTCTCTCCCACCTCCCTTTGTCTCCCCCCCCCATCACACACACACACACTCTCTCTCCACCCTCAAACTTCATCACTATCTCCCTCTCTCTCATTCTAACTCTCCTCCTCTCTCCCCCTTCCATATCTATGTCTCCCTATCTCTCTCTTCCCCTTCTTTCCCTATCTCTATCCTCTCCTTTTCTCTCCCTTCCCTCATCTCCTCTCTCCCTCATTCCATCTTCATCTCTCCCTTATCACTCCCTCTCTTTCTCCACCTCTATATCCCATTGCCTTTGTTCTTCCCTCCCTTTTTTTCGCCCACCAAATCCATCTCTCTCTCTCCCCCTCTCTCTCCTCCTCTCTCTTCCTTCCTCTCGCCTCTCCCACCTCTATGTCTCTCTCTCCCACTCTATTCCCCCTCCATCTCTCTCTTATCTCTCTCTCTTAAATATGATCTTGTTTTATTTTATTTAAGAAAGTATCTAAAAAAAAATGCTTGTAAAATATTAAACCTATATTTTGGATCAATCATGTCAAAGAAAATACAATAATAAAAAAACTTAAAAGAATCATGCATTATCTTTCCTCTATCATTGTTAGTCACTTTTTTTTCTCTCTTTACTTGGATCTTTGGTTAAAATGCATCTATCATGGTTCTTTATAATATTATTTATATTGTATAACTTTCACATTTGTATATATAAAAGTATTATCATTTTTAATTTATTAAAACCTCCATTTAATCTCTATGGGGATATTTTAAGTAATAGTTAGGATGCTGGGTTTAAATATACCTCAAAAGTAATGGCGTTGTCTACCAAGGCGGAGAAATTTCTCGAACGATCAAAAGTGGCTGAAATCCGGGCAAAAACAGCTCAAGAAAACTTGCAGTAGGAGTGTTTGAATCATGTTTTTGATGGTGGAAATGGATTCAGCGCCATGAAAAACCTCTAGGGCACCCAAACTCTTGAAGTTTGACTATTGTAACCTAGATTTACAAAAATCCCTGCTGAATTTTATCAAAATATTCCCATGATTTTCAGGGAAAAAAGCACTATGGTTAGACTACGACAAAAGTAATCATAATCTTTTTGCTTTTAGATTTAATTAAAAAATGTTATAAAACTAAATTAAAATAAAGTCATTGTAAAATATTTTGATTTTGAAATAAGTTATGGTTTTTGGGCACGTGGTATTAACAAGTCAATGGCCATGGTATTGTAAAAGATAATAATCAAAAACCTAAATCCATAACATAATAATCAAAAGCCTAGATGGCCCATGGTATTGGTAAACCATGGCATTATGATTTTTTTCCCTCCTCTCCCTCTCTCCCTCCCTCTCTCTATCTTTCTCTTCTAGGCATTGGCCCATGGTACTGTAAAAAATCATATTTAGAAGTTAACAATATCCATGGTAAATATTCATGATTAAAAATATTGTTATATTGTAAATATTACTTTTTTATCCGCTTATTAATTAAATTTAAAGATGGTTATGCAATCATTGTTTTAATTTATATTGTAAAATGGACGTTAATTTGTAAGTACTATTATGTGTTATATATTTTATTGTGATATGTATATTATAGTTTCTTCTATCTAAACATTGTTCTTAATTTTATTATAAAAAACAAAATTACGATATTAAAAAAAAAAAAAAAAAAAAAAAATAATAATAATAATATAATAATATAATAATAATAATAATAAAATAAATAAAAATAATAATAATAATAATAATTGAGTTTAAAAAATATCTCACATCTCAAAATTAACATATCCCATCTCACATATAACGCCTAGACATCTAACATCTCACATCTAATGCTGACACATCCACCCTATATTAGGTTGTAGAGCGCCTCTCAGCGCAATCAACCAAGATAAAACCATTTTACATCAACTTACATAAAAAGACAAGACGCTAATGACTAATAGGGAGAACCCCTTGCCTTGGACCTCAACCTTTGCACTTCCAATGGTGTCCAAGCTGTTCATCCCAAAGTAGTAATGTTTTCAAAATGGGTTTTCAAAAAGATCTGTATGTTTTTCTTCCAAACATTTTGTCATATATTATTGGCATCCTGTGGCAATTGGCACTTTTCTAATATGAACTTGTTATTTCTACTTTGAATTTAGATTCTTAAACCCACAACCCCCTACAAGAATTACCAAGAGGGTAGTATAGGACTTTTTCTTCTTCTTTTTTGTAAACACAAATGAGTAAAGATTATTTAAATCTTCGCCTAGTCACATCAAAAATTCATTACATTTACACCAGCTTCAGAGGGTCCTTTATTGAGGAATTAATTATCAAAAAAAAAAAAAAAAAAACTATGAAGGAACAAGACTATGATAAAATTCCTACATACATATATTCAACAAAACTAAGACGACAAAAGAGTAAATTTGCAGAAAGATCCCATTAAAGAAGAAAGTAGACAACTTCCTCTGCAGGCATGTTCAGGTCAAGATGTAGTTTGCCTGAGACATGGTTTGGAGTAGAGCTAGCAAATACTTGGCTTCTTAAGGCATTCCACTTAGCTTAACTCTCATTTATTGTCCTCGAATGGCATGGAGCTCGACCTCCAGGTGGGAGAGCCTGAATTTGAGAGATTGAATTTATTCAGTTCAAAAGATGATAAATTTATCCTGCTGACAAATTTTCCATTTCAAATCCATATTTTCCACCTGCAAGGCCTCTAGATGCTTCTTCCATGCATCACAAGCAAAGCTTACAAAAGTGGTAAAATTGATAACAATGGAAGAATTGGTTGATGCAACAGCGGGGAGGGGGGGCACGGGGGTCAAAGAGTCAACAAAGACAGTGTGCGAAGAGAATATGTAGAAGGCTATGTAAGGGATCCTTGAGATGACAGTGGGCTGATGGGTATCCAAATACAATAGTATAACACCAAGGGATATGACTAAGTAAAATTCATTGATAAAGGTTTATGAAGTCGAGCCCAAAGAAATGAGAGTAAGGGGGGGATGCCAGAGAAGTCTAAAATTGAGAAGCAAGTATCGTTTTCAATCGTGGAGAGGAGAGAAAAGGAGAGAATGGTCTAAGACAACGCAATTGGTCGAAGGTGGTTCCAAAACAACCTAAATTTACAGTGGATATCCAAAACAGAGAAAAACCCAACAAAAGGAAGGAGAGCCCAAATAAAAATGGAGAGGCACTAAAGGTAAACCTAGAGATGCTCAACACAATTGAAACCCAAGCTGAAAAGGTTATCCCATACTTTGGCTCTGCTGATGGTCTTCTCAGGAAGAGTCCCTGAGAGGGAGTTCCTTCAATTGACCAAGTTGTAGGGGTGGGGGAGCCAAGGCCTCATCCCACGTATGTTAAGAGTGTTATAAGTCACTTGGGGCTCATTATAAAGCCTCTTAGTGCTCAGGCTTATAGATTCCATGACAAACTCAAGGGGGAAGAGACCAAATTTATGATGGGTGCAAGAAGGAAATAATCTCTACTAAGAAACTACACTGACGATGATGAGAGGAGGCTTGAACCAAGCTTGATATTTAACCCTGGAGAGGTGTCCCTCCCATGCAATAACCATCAAATCATTATTAAAACTATGCATGCTTGAGCTCGCCAAATTTATCACATTGCAAGGTGGTGGAGTAGAATGAGGCAAGTTCCTTTGTATTATATGGGGAGTTAATATAACCTCCCACACATGCATCAAAATTTCAACATGCACCATAATGCCAACCAACATGGCTCTTGAAACTTTGATTTTAAATATTTCAATGTTCCTTGGCTTGTTTGCATGAGGCTTGTGTGGGAAGGGTGGCATGGGATAAAGAGATCATTGTTTGGAGATTTTTGTGGAGGGAATCTTCAGCTAGTTTAGTGTTCGAAACTAATACCACAGTAGCCATTTTCGAATCGACATTTTGAGTCTATAGCAAGAATCACCATCAAGATAATACCTATATAAAAGAGCATAGAGGTTTAGAGATTAATATAGAATGGAATGGAATGGAAAATGAATGAGACGACTAGTTAATCATTTTTATTCTTTGGAAAATTAAATTATCATAAATTATTAATTATATTCCTGAAAATAATAATAAAGAGAATACTTATTTTTTTTATAAATAATTTCTATTGTTATTATTAATTATTATTATACCTAGGTAGGCATGATATAACACATTCATTTTTTCCTTTGACTAGTTATTAGTTTGTGTTTGACAAAAAAATTATGACGCTTATGCATAGTTTAACATTAGGAATTCAATTTTTGTTATTATTTAAATTTAGTTATTTGTAAGATGATTGGTTGAAGACTTATTATGGGTCGTTTAGTAACTTCAATTTCTATTAATTACTAATCTTTTGTTTTATTTCATTTTTATCTAATTTTTTGATTTTTTTCTTTTTCTTTTTTTCTATTATTTCCATTTTCATGAATTATAATTTTTTCACAATATTTTCAATTTAAGACGACTTATTGTTATATTAAAAAGCATATTTTAATAGATTTCATTATAAACCATTATATATATTATTAAAAATAAAACACACACAAGTAGATATATGTATGTTAATATAAACAATATTTGTTAATCATATTTCTTAATTTTTGGTGATGACATTCAACAATACAATATTTTATTAGTTGTTTTTTTTTTGTGATGAAATATTTGTCTCTATTATTTTTTGTTTAATTAAGTTATATTTAATTTAAGCTGCACATGCTAGCTACTATGTAGTCCTTCTTACTATTAGTGTTAATTGATTAATTAATTTCTGTATTCAAACCTCTGTGATCCATAATGAATTAAGCAAAGTCTTTTGGTAGAAATCAAATAAGAGAAATTTTTTACTCACGCGTTTCGAACCAACAAGTGTCAATTATTAATAAGAACAATAATTATTAGTATTACAACCCTTATTATTATTATTTGTTGAAGGGGATTTTATAAGTTATAAGTTTTTAATATAATTATCTTAAAGTTGATATTTTAATTTATAATTATTTATTATTACTATTTTTTTATTATTAGTATTAATTGTTTAAATAAAACTAATAATAAAGTTAATAAGAATGATAACGATAATAATAATAAGTATAATTATTAACCTTAAATTAATTGCTATAATTAAATTGATCATAGTGGTTATTAATTATATAATTATTATTAGAAGGGAATAGTGTTATCATTAGGTTCGATAAGGTTAAGATGATATGGTAGCTAAGAAAAGGAGATAATAAGGAGGAAAGGAGGGAAAAGGAGAAGGGAAGTGTAGAGAGGCAGAAGAGGGAAATGAATGCAAAGGAGAGGGACTGGATGAAAGGTCAAATGAGGTCAAAAATGTCGGAGGGACCAGGGGGAGAGGTACTAGACAAGATTGCAAGACATGGATACTTGAGAGAGTAAGGGGATCTGACTTCTACTAACATCCAAGCCCCCGTCTCTATTAAGATTGTGAGGATGCTTTATGATTTCATGGACTTTACGAATCTTTTGCTTATATTGATGTTTTTCTTTGGCGATAATCTTTGTATCTTCAAGGCAAACATGGTGGCATGTTTTTTCTGTGTTCTGCAAGAGTTGAAGATCTGGATCTACCATTTCTAATGTTAGTGCGATGTTCCTTGAGTCTAATCTTGAAGGATCTTCCTGTCTCACCAATATAACATTATCCACATAAACACGCAACCTTGTAAACTCCTTTCTGCTGGAGGCAATTAAGATTTTTTTTAATGATCAAGAGGTATCAATATTTTTCTTTTTGAGAACCCTCGCTAGCTATCAGTGAATCCTTGAATGTATGGTAAATAGGTATTGTTATTACCAAGAGGTTGAGAGCTTGTTAAAGAGGGTCTTGCTTCATTTCTAGATTTAGCTCTTTTGATGGTTTTTATGATATCTTTATTTTTATATCCTATGTTAGTAAATACCTTCTTCAAATATTTTATCTCATCTTCCACATGCTTCGAGTGTGAAATCCTCAATGCTTTCATGAAAAGAGTTTTGAGCACCCCCATATTTTGTGTCGGATGATGGTGTGATTCAACATGAAGGTAGTTGTCAGTGTCTGCTTTCTTCATGAACACCTTGTGTCCTAAGGATGAGAATGTCTAGGAAAGGGATGCAATTGTTTTCTTCAACCTCCATAGTGAACTAGATATCTTTAGATAAGTCGTTGAGGTGGTCTAGAAAGTTCTTTAGCTCTTCATGCCCATGCAACCAATTCACACTAGTGTCATCAAACCTAATCCAATATTTCGGTTTTAGGGGGTAGGTTTCTAGAGCTCTCTTTTCAAAATTTTCCATAAAAAAAATTGGCTATTATAGGGGATAGTGGAGACCCCATAGCCACACTAGAACTTTGCTCAAAGAATTCATATTCGAAGGAAAAGAATGTGGAACGAAGACATATCTCTACAAGATTCACAGTATGAGGGTCTGTGACTTCCTTTATTACTAGGATAGCTTCATCTAAAGGAATTTTTTTGAAGAGTTAGACAACATCAAAACTTACAATTTTGTCCCCAAAATCTAATTTCTCCTTCTTTATGAGCTCCACATAATGATTAGAGTCCTTAATGTATCAACTTGTTTTTCTAACCAATGGGGCTAAGGTGCTAGCAACATATTTGGCCAATTCATATATGGGTTCCCCTATAGTGTTTACAATGGGTCTGAGGGAGGCACCTTCTTTATGTATTTTGGGGGCTCCGTAAATATGAGGAGTGATTCCACTTTCCAGATAAAGGTGTTTCTTTACTTTCTCATCAAGGTTAGAATCCTTAATGGCCTTCTTGGCCACCTTAATAATCTTCGAAATAGGGTTTTCCTCAAGCCTTTTGTAGTTGCCACTATTATACATGTGGTCCCTCATTTTGGTGACATATTATCCCTTGTCTATTACTATAATTTCCCCTCATGTTGTAACAGCTACAACCACCCTCCAAAATTTTGGCTTGCATCAATTTTGGAGCCTCCCTTGAAGAGTTTCACTTGATGACTGCACACACCCGGGTTCACTCCGTGAGCCCGTGTGAGTATTTACATTAGCCTTGCTTGTTTATTGCATTCAAGTCTCTGCATGTTGATGTCTAAGTCATGCTTGCGACAGTGTTCTAGTTATGCTCAAAGTATTTACTTCGTATGTGTTTGATGTGTTCGTCATGAAAGCATATGTCACACTCACATACGGACTCACATTCACTATCGTGCAAGCGTCGTCTCAATCATGAACGATCAATCATGAGTGTCGCACTTGTTGCTTACACTGTTGGTCAGCCATGTTGAACATGTGTATCTAGATGGTTGGTCGTTTCATTGTCAATTCATGCGAGTGTGTGTCTGTATGATCAACTATGCATATTTCGATTGTTCACACACTTAGTCATTTTTGTTGAAGTTCTGACGACCAGACTCCTCACTGACAGCTAGACCATCACCGTGATTTCGACTCGATCGATTGTCAACCAGAACAACGCAGAAGCACCAAGCTAGTTCTTTCAAGTTGTGCTGTCTGTAAGCAATTCAATCAGCACTGATGCTAGACACCCGACCAGTTGATCGATTGTTCATCTTAGAAATTGCGCAATCTCGTTGCCCATAAGTCAGCTCAGCTCAGAAATTGCATAAAGATGATCAGCACGCTGGCCTTTTGGCCTTAATGTAATTTTCCTAGCTAGCAACTCCCAGCAATAGACTGCCTGTTCCCTCCAGGAATTGCGCAGTCTTGTTGCCAATGATTGAGTAGCCAACTGGAAGTTCCCTCTAGGAATTGTGCAAGTCTGGCTTCCAGTGACCCTAGTAACTAACTAGAAGTTCTCTCTAGGAATTACGCAAATTTAGCTGCCAGTGACCCAACAGCCAACTAGAAGTTCCCTCTGGGAATTGCGCAGATCTGGCTGCCAGTCTCCCGGGAAGTTCCCCAGAAAAATTGTGCAATCCCTTCCTGCTGACCCCTCATGCAGCCTAACCCGTTCCTCTCGAAAATTGTGCAAATTTGGTTGTCTAGCCCCTGCTACTTTTTCATTTTAGAAAATGCACATACCATGCCTGCCCTTCCCTCCTACAGCTCAGATTGTCCCTCCTAAAATTTGCACAATTTTGTCTCCCAGTCAAGCCATACCTTGCAGACAGTCACTGTCGACTCAAATCGTCTGTCTCCATCCCTTAGTGACTCTTGTGCAGTTTTCATAAGCAGTTTCCCAAAGCCATCATCCCGCATCACGGCCCTGCTACCTCTTCCAGTCACGCCCATCTGAATGATCATGTGTCATGGTAGACTAGGAGGTTTTGGATTTGATGTCGTCTTGTCATGAGTGACTGCAAGTACATGTACACCCACAAACATGTCAAGACGACGAACTAGATGAACGAAGGGAGCACATGCAGATGGACAAGTTCACTAACGGATGAACGAATGAAGCATGTGAAGCGGATGAATGCGACGAACATGCACCTTCACGAACAAGTGAGCCTGTTAAGACTTCCAACATGAAAGCAAGGAACAACATGCTAGAGCTTCATCAAGCAAACCAAGGACCATCGAAGACTCTGTGCACTTCACCATGCAAAGGTGAAGATATGATACACCATGAAGACATCCATCACTTAGCAGCATTGTAGCTCAACATGCACTATAGCAGCAGCACGAATGTACCAACCTTGTCTTGTCAAGTCATGTCGAGTCAAGTCATGAGTCTTGTTGCCCACATCTCCAATATGGGCTTGTTGTTAATCAATGTGATGTAACGTGGAAGTCCAAGAGACCCACTTATTGAACATAGAGTTACGTATGTTGGAAAGTCATGGAAGTCAAACGGTCATGAGGGTAGTTGAACAACCACAAGGGTCAGTTTCACCCTTGGCTATAAATACCCCCCTCATTTGTACATGAAGGGACTTTTCACCTCAGCTCCTCCCACATAGCCAAGAGAGTCTATAATATTTTCTTTGAGGAGTAAGTAGTGGCTCCAACGCCTCGCTAACGGGGTTAGTGATGTATGGTGTAACGATGTGTCTTGGAACTTTTGCTTAACTCAGAAGCCTGTGAACAGGCCAACACGTTTTCACACATGTATTGTATTTGTTGTAAAAATGATCTTTAACACTTGTAATGCATGCTACTTTAACCATGTGTTCTACATCTGAACTGATTCATTTGTTGTAATGCATAATCTATTAATGGAAATGTGTTGTATATGTTGTTAATGTTGTCCTATCTATGTCGACTGCTCTGTCGGACATTAGACAGACCTTTCACATGAACCTTGATGTAACAATTGTTGCACTCATCTCGAACCGATCTGTGAATGTTGTACATGTTATCTTACCTTGTATCTTGTGATTGTCGCATCAGAGTGGACTGATCCATCAGAAATTGTGTATGTCCTTTGTGTTGTGTGTTCCTATCCGAGTTGGGACTTATCCCTTTCAACCTGGAACTCACCTTCACCCTTTTCCCCTCACAGTGAAAGAACCATTGACAAAAGTACACTTACACTCACCAGGCATGCGAACCTCACATCTCGAAGACAAAGCGAACCACTCTCTTGTGCTGCAAAGCAAGAGTTGAGGCAAATCCTTAAGACAATGGCATCCGGGCCATCATACCAGATGGGACTCCCACACCAAACGATGTGACGTCTAGTTGGGACTTCATACCGGGGTGATCCCTTGAATGTTGGTGGGTCCAACACCGTCAACATTTATGGCGCTGGAAGGAGGGCATCCAGTTGCACATGGCTGAAATTCCCCTCACACTCACTCATCAACCATCTGGTCAAGGCAATAACTCGCAACCCCTCTCTCATGACTCTGCAGTTGGTTACTCCTCACCTCCCAAAATTGAACACAAAATTTCATATTAACACCTTCACTTCGTCTGTCTCATCACTTGCCAGTTCACGAAAGTAGTTGGGCTGATCCCAGGTGTACAATATCTTCCACACACATCGAAGAAGCCAAAAGCCACTCCCACACGAGTTTTTGTATCGTCAATGGAAGAAGCAGTCCTTGCTACTCTTGAAGGTTTGGAAGAAGTTATATAAGATAGAGAGGAACCTCAAATCTTCTCTCAAGATGAACAAGGCACTATTATAGTCTTGGGATCAAACTCTGGTATAGGAGGCGAAGGGGAAGGCAGCGGAGGAAGTGGAGACAGAGACGAACCGACAGCCTCATATCCAGAACCATCAGATTCCGAAGGAGAGGAAGAAGACGAAGAGGACGAAGAGATAGCTGAGCCAAATCTTGAATGGATGACTCGGGGACCATTGGCTCTCCCGGATGTTCTGCACAAGATACCTAAGCAACGAATAGATGGCTGAACCAAATCTTGAATGGATGACTCAGGGACCATTGGCTCTCTCGGATGTTTTGCACAAGATACTGAAGCGAGCGAAGAGAATGAACATCAAGTTTAACCTTGACAACGTGGTGAAGGCAAAATACCACTTAGACACCTTCTACCTACAGCTGCAGACCCTTGAGGTACGTTATGACGACGTAGCATGTAGATTGTTTCCATGTACCTTAGACAACCGGGCAACTGCTTGGTATCACAACCTTCCACCCAACTCTATACAGAACTGGGGTTCATTCAAATGTATGTTCCTTGAAAAGTTTTCTGATGACAAGACTCCAGCCATACTACTCAAAGAATTGGGAAGCCTCAATATTGAGGGAAAAGAGAAAGTAAAAGATTTCGATCAAAGGTTTATGTGTATATTGAAAAAAATTGTAGCAGACACCAAACCTCATGACTCCATCACTGTCGACTATTACACATCGGCACTATCAACCACCATTGCTTAGTTCGTCAAGCGAGCTGCGAAGAGGCTATTGTTGTTGCGAAAGACTTGCGCGCCATTAGAGTCATCAAGGATGATGAATCAACGAAAGACTTCAAGGATGCAAGCAGAAAGCCCAAGCAATGGCGAGCAAAGGCAGAGACAAGGAAGCAATTGACATTGAGACCCTTACTCGCCTTGTCAAGAAATTGACCACCGAAATGTCTGAACTCAAGCAATGAAAGACTGACACATTTGCAAACAATCATCTGCCCAGATAGAGATAGGCAAGCAGTTCATCAACCGGCTCATCAAGCAATAGTCGGTTCGATTCCAAATCTGCACAGAAGCCTATGTTCCAACTCGATCAATGTGTTGATCCTAAGTATTGTTCCTTCCATGAACAATTTCATCCCGTGAACTCTTGTTCATATTGGAAGCGAGTTTTTACCTCTGTCTGTACTCATACAATCGATGCAGATGGCGACATACAGGAGCAACCGGAAGACACTGATGATAACGAAGAGGTTGCACATGATGAAGCACCAAGTTCTGGGCATGTGGTGAATGCATACCAGTGCTCGCAAGTAGTCTCGAAGACGAACACCAAGAAGCATCCCTAAAATCAAAATGATCGTTGCAATCTTAGGAGTAAAGTGGATCCCCTGACACTTAAGGAGATGCAAGAGAAAGTGAGACAACTGATAAAGAAGGTCGATCCACCATCTACCTCAAAGCAAAAAACACAAAGCAAGTTTGTGAAGACAGTGGTGGATAAGAACACATTTTTGAGCAACAAGTTGTAGAACAATCCGCCAGACAGCACGAGCATCCATTCCACCTCGAACACCTCCATGAGTCTACCACCTTTGGATTACAACATAGTCGATGACATGAAGAAAAATCGAGTGAACGTTATTCTATTTGAGTTAGCCAAAGTTGAGAGGTAGCAAGATATCTTGCTGCGTGCATTGGGACAAACAGAAACAAACAGCATGGCCTCTACCACCAAGGGAGCATGCACACCTCTCGGATCACTATCCATTGTGCTCAATACACTATGGATGGAAGAAGAAAACTCAGTTTGCCCCCCATTCCTGCTTTCATTTGAAGTTTTCAACTACAATGTCCACAATTGTTTGGTTGATTATGGTGCGGCAACCAATGTCATGTCGCTCTCCATTGCTAAGAAGATCAATGCACGACGGAGAGAAACATCTGCGAGAATCATCCAACTTGATAGAACATCAGTACCAACCATTGGTGAACTACGAGACATTATCATCCAACCATCCCATGACAGTCGAGTCCACCAGTGCATCAACATAATTGTTATGGACATACCGAAAGCATATGGTTTGTTGCTCAGCAGAGACTGGTTCAACAAGCTACATGGATACTTGCTACAGACTGGTCTCACCTATGGCTTCTTTACAAGGGCAAATGCAACCAAATCTGGGTGTTATTCGAGAGATATATGAAACATAATGTCACTCCCCTTAACAGTGAGAACAAACCATTGGCCTTCACAAAACTCATGTTTGGCAACTGTTTCGTGGAAAAGACATTGGAATGTTATCTTACACAGCCAACCCTAGCGTCATCAGACAAGCAGTTGGGACTCCTTCCTCGCCTAACTAATGATAATTAAACTTGTACAATTTGTTTTTCTAATAGAAGCAGTAGTAGCAACAGCGGTAGTAGCAGCATTACCAACATGCCAAATGGTCCATGTACAGAAAAGTTGTGAACCATGAGTCTTGATAAATCAGGAACGCATGATGACTCAAGGACCGAGTGCATCTCAATCATCCAAAACAAGGAACTATGCACGATTTCAATTTGTTTGAGTTTCGAAGTCACAAACAATGATGCTGAAGCACTAATGTTGAACACACAAGAAACCAACACTATGAACAAATAGAGTGTTGGGCCTAAGAATTATCCTTAAAATACATCCACTTTCACTCCATTCACACATTTTCTCACCTTTATTCCACTACCATGTCACCACATCAGCTTCACTTTCATCATTAAATGGGTTACCATTGTGTTTTCCAAAACATTATTAATTCTTAGTATTTTTAAGTGAATTTGTGGTTAAACTTTAGAAAATAATATCCATATACTTATACCTAGCAATTGAATGAGTTTGTTGAAATGTGTAGGTACAAAGGAAGCTTCCAAGGCATCTATATGTAGCACTCTATGTTCAAATTCGAATTTGAGGAGAACATGGACCTCATGGAGGAGATCATGGAGGATAGGGTTATGTGTCACCATTGGTTGAGAAATAAGTGGATCAAAGGAGGGAATAGTGGGTCTACATTTATGAGTTTGTTATCATAGATTTTATATAAATAGGAGTGTTATCTCCTTCATTTGGAATCTTCATTTTTTTGTAATCTTAATTTGTAATCTTAGTTTTTAGAATCTTAGAACCTAGTAGAATTTAGAATAGTTTTGGTTTGGATCATATGAGCTTATAGCCATTGTACTTTGAAAATTATGATGAATAAAATGGAGATTCTTTGATCCTCTACATTCGACTTCTCTTCTGGTGTGCTTGTGAATCCTTGGAAGGATCCCCATTGCCTAGCAAGTACACTTTTGTTTTGGTAAGCTTTTATTTTATGTTTGTGAATTTCATTAGATTATATTATTAGGTTCATATGTTTGAAATATTAATGAATGACCTTTCGTAAGAAAGTATTAATGTTTCCTTCAATGAATCTGATTTGTTATTTAATGTTTGATTTCATTAGTTTAATTTTTTTATTTATATGCTTGAGATATAAACGAATAGTCTCTTGTAAGAGAGCTTTAATATTTCGTGCAATTAATCAGAATTATGTTTAAGAGCTTTAATTTCATTAGTTTAAATAGTCGATTAGAAATATTAATGAACAATCTCTTGTAAGGGAGCTTTAGTATTTCTTCACCTAGCTTAGTTTAGTTTATCTCTAAGCCCATATATATTGGATGATCCTCGAAGTTTACTTACCCGAGTTGACAGTAAATGAAACTCTAATTTGCATCCACATTTTAGACCCAACATTTTGGCGTTGTTGCCGGGGAAGGATGATTTGGAGATAGACTTGGGGAGTTATTTTTATTGCAATTTATATTTATGGACTAACTTGTGAAACCTGGTGACAGCAAGATCTTCATAAAGGAGTTCAAGTTTGAGCTTTTTGATTCTTTTCGTACTTAGTTTCAAATTCAATTTTTAAACCCCCCATTTCTTACTAATCCGTCTATGGATGACAAAATTGAAGATGTTGAACAGGTACTTCTTGGAGAGCAAGGACAATATTGAGGACTGGTTTCAAAAGAACCTTGTGCCAACTCCAAGAATAAGACGGGTTACTCACATGTTTACAAATCATAAGGTAAAAAATTTAGATCTTGATGTGAGCATTTTCGACTTTGTAGTCCATAGATGGCTTCACTGGAAGCATTCTTTTACATAGCAAAAAAAAAAAAAAAACCTTTCAAGTTAAAGGTATAATAATTTAGACAAATAAAACAAAATCTTGTAAAGTTTTCTTTTAGCCTTGTTTTAAAAAAAAATTAAAAAATCATAGACAATTCTCATGAATAAATTCACGTGAGCCACTTCATCCACGCTAACCTGCAAAAATAAAAATAAAAACAAATCAATAGGTTAGTATGCTCTCTCCCTGCGCTTTGAGTGATCAGAAAGATCAGAAAATCTCTTGATTTATTTTCAAAATTTAAATAAAAATCTCTTGCTAGCAATTTGCACAAATCATTAAAACTACAAGCATTATAAGAAATCGAAATCATTTTTTTTAATTCTTTATTTTCGATTTCAAATTTAAAAATTAAATCTGTATTTTAGTGATTTGATAATTGTGTTAAAACCTCTCTGCATAAAACTTCTTTGCATATGTACAGGGACTATTTCTTCACATAAGCTAAATCTGCATATAAACAATTCAATGTCAGTCTTTAGGAAAGAAATTGGTGATCTTTTTAAGGAAGAAATTTGTGATAAAATCCCATTCGGCTTGATCTTAATTGTGAACAAATATTTTCAAGATTTGCTCTTAATCTTTTTGAAACCGATTATTTCATGACAGGGGAGGTTTTACACGATTATATGGAAAATTAATCACTCTATCCTCAATCTCGCAATTTCATTGCTCTTCTTATTGACTGACTCGAAATTCAAAATCTATAACCATTGGCACGACTCATCTTCGAAATTATTCTCTGCATTTTATTTTTAATCAGAATTTGCGTAGGATGGAAAAAGTTTGGCCAAGGAAAAAAGAGAATCAAAACACAGCAGAAGTAGGTATGGGCAATAGTGCATTAGAGAGATGGAATGCCGCCATTAGTAATTTATGAAGAGATGGGCTCGACCTTGGACTCACTGCAGAAGCTTCTTCTTCAAAAGGTAGTCTATGTCAACGAAGAAGCTTTTGCTCAAGAATCTGTAAATTCTGTGCAGGCTCGCAATGCAATGGAAAATTGCTTGATCGATCTGTTTCAGAGATCGTTGGCAAAGATCCTTTGACACCGAGATTGCCCTGATCGATCTTCCTTAGTGACTGATCCATTGCAAATAAACCACCGTAAAGTATAGGCGTAATGGCCTAACAAAAGATCAGTGATATGTGAAATATGTGGGAATATAGCAAAAAATATAAAGTTTGCAGAGCCAATGGTGGTCTCGTCTCAATCGCCTTGCTGATGATGGGAATAGGTGTAGTGAAGGCAGATGCCAAAGCCAACGATGATCTCATAATTCCGATCTCATGGTGCCATCATTATTGAGGCTGCCCATCCTGCGACCCTAATTGCCTCTTCCATCTCCTTTGATAGCTTTGTCCGTGTCTTCGATGTCGACACCAACACCTTTGTTTCTATGCCCGAGTTGCCCCCTTTAGAATCCTGGAACAGGCGGTTCCATTCCAAGGGGAATATGTTGGTTGTAGTTGGAGTGCGTAGCACCTCTTTGAAGTTGTGGTATACTAATTCATGGCGAACAGATTTTTCACTTGAATTTCCTAAAGGAGAGGGTACTAACACAAAATCATCAGAAAAAGTTGGAGGGAAATTCGTTCTAGCTGTTGTATGGAGTCAAGATGGAAGTCGTCTTTCATATTGTTATTACGTATTCAACCTGAAGCTAAGAAGAAGGTTTTGAAATTCTTGTCAGCAGCCTCAGCATATGTTCAATTAAGGATAGATGATCCACATGCTTAGCAAGGGTTGCGCAGATTCCACGATAATTGAAACCCAAAGGCAATACTTATTTTCTTAGGGTAACTTCTTACGTGCGAATAACTTAAAATTTGTTTCTTGTGGCTTTAGAGAGCATTCAAGGCTTGCAATTTCCTTTTGACGGTGGTAGATAGTTATGTTATCGGTAGCGAGAAACGGGCAAAGGAATGGGAAATCTTCATACATATTGGGCGTTGCCAGTTCCGTGCATGAGCTTTGATCATGACATTATATCCATTGCATAGGTACATATCTCTATACTTACAATTTCTGCTCCATAATTTATAAATTCCTGAATGAATTGCACATCTCGACCACTTGGGTAAACTCCAACATGATAAACATTTGCACTCTTGGCTATCGCACGAAGCCTCAATTTCTAGACATGTCAAAGTTTCACATTCATATCAGCAACACAGTCCACAGTGCTAACAAGATTCTTTCTCTTATTGAAAGACACAAGATCTAAGCTCTAACACCTAGGGTTTGATCACTATCACATTTCACATTGAGCTTAAACTCCACCAAACAATAATGGCACTCAGAGTCGCCATTACAATTGTCGCAATCAAGGGATAATCGCATTTCCAAGTACCCCAGCTTCCTTCTCCACTCTGCAGCAACATCTTCACTAGAAATTGCAATGACAACGTGTCAACTACCTCATCTAGAAGGGACAAAAGTGATGGCACGAATCCATCTAACCTACAACAATAATATTCCAATTTGAGCTATTTGATGATTGCATGCAAATTTTGTGGCATGATTTGAGAAATTTGATGATTTGATGATTGCATTCAGATTTTGTGAAGCTATGAATTAGAGAAGATATCGATTCAAACAGGAGGACAACACAATAAAAGCAATCTCCAGAAACGAATGCCAAGTAAGTGATCTGCGTTTTTAATATTTTGCCCAGAATAACGAACCTAGTTTCTCCATAAAACCAATGAGAACTGCACGTTGCTTATACGACTTGGGCGGTGGTTTCGACAACAATAAGAGTGTTAATTCATGTGGCACACCCAAGTTTTGCAATGCGAAAGACCCCATCCCCTCCTTTCAAGTTTTCAAAGCTCATACGTTGACAGATTTCATGCTTCAGAATAGACTTTATCACTTGTATCACTTTCAACTGCAACGGTATCTCCAAATATTAATAGAATGGATGAAACCAACTATAATACTCCGAGAAGGTATTGAAGTGGGGATCCATCTTATATAAGTTTTGAGAACCGATCATGATTATGATTCAAGGAGAGAGTTAATTGAACAAAAAAAATTGAAATGAGATAACTAGTTCAAATAGGTACCCGGCTAAATAAAGAAACGCGACCATGACTTGTATCTCCATCTCCTCCCTTCATGTTAAGCACATTCTCCAGTGATTTCACTCCCTCCATAGCAAATATTGAATTGGCTTTCTATTTTTTGTACAAATGTAGAGCACATTCAAATATTTCTTTGTCTTAGTGAGGAGTTCAGGTGATGCTATGAAACTTGATGTAATGCAGTTTATTTATAGGAGCGACAATCAAAATGCAATTAAAACTTGACAACTCAATACTTCAATATCGTGTGAGCATCTAATCCTATTTTTCAGCTCATTCCTCTGTTTTCCATATACTTCTAGAAATTATGAAATTGCAGTCGACATAATGTGAAATCAACTCGAGAATAGTAAGTAGGGAGAAAGAACCAATGACTCGGGTTTTAAGCAGTGTTTGTAGAATGGCGTTTCTGGAGAAAACTGAATGGCCACATCTGTCTCTCTGCATTAATTAAAAATCATTTTTTTCACACGCAGTTTGCCAAACAAGGCTCCAAAGAACCCCCAATATTTCCCAACCAGTTATGAATTGGAGAAAATCAATTTTGGGTTTTGTAACTGCCCCTGTTTTGAGAAAAACCCACATTTTATTTTTTATAAATTTGTTTTCATTTGTCTAGAAATCAAGTTTAAAAATGATGTGTCAAAATTGCTATGCGTTTCTGGCAAACTGATATGATGAAAAACGTTTTCCATCTTGAACTAGCAGCCAAATAATATTTTCCAATCACCCGAGGTGAGTGGGCTCGATGCATCCTTTTCTCAACTGCAACATACCTGGAATCAAACAAATTCAAATGTGCCCATGTTGAATAAAATCTGCGCACAGAAAAATGAGCTTATGTGGCCATCGTTATGGAGCAGCATTTTCTACAGCGAAAAAATCAGCAAAATCGTAATTCTTTGATCATGTGTGATTTCTTTCTATGGCTAAGGGATGTTACGACTTCCTTCCTTCCTTTTAGCCTTCCTCCACTCCAGGTCTTAAGAGTCCTCTATGGGGTATCAACCCACCATACATTTGTTAATCGAGATATGCAAATACAAAGAGCAGGCATCCATTAAAATGAATTCAGGTTGATTTTATTTCCAAGATTGATAAATAAAGTTATGCATTGGCCTTTGGGAGATTTTATTAATTAAAAAATGCACCAGGCACCTTTTAAAAACTATAGAACACTTGGAAGCAAATTAGCAGGATTCATTTATCAAACATGTGGACAATTATCTTGTTTTGGCAATAAATTAAAAAAAAATTCTTGTTGTATACTTTTATGTAACTTACTAATCTGCAGGACACAACAAATCTATAATGCCAAGCTTTTACATGCACATTCTATGAGTCATCAGACACAAACAGCGAGTTGATTTACATTTCATGGTTATTTTTATTAAAAATAAATTGTTATTAACATCATGAACTGGACTAAAATTATGCTTTTGATATTCCTCAATTTGTTTCATTTTGGCATACAATTTTTGTGTAAGAATCAGGAAGGGAATGACCATCTCTTCTTGAACAAACTTATGGTTGATTTACATTTCATGGTTATTTTTATTAAAAATAAATTGTTATTAACATCATGAACTGGACTAAAATTATACTTTTGATATTCTTTAATTTGTTTCCTTTTGGCATACAATTTTTGTGTAAGAATTAGGAAGGGAATGGCCATCTCTTCTTGAACAAACTTATGTTCTTTATGCCAAGTTTGTTTTAGCAGGTTTCAGATGATCAACTGATCATTAAAGAGATTAAATTGTGACGACAATCGGTATTCAAAAGACTATTTTCATGAGAAATTCTAAAGAACAAGACCATGATCATAAGAATGACATCCAAAAAATTACAAGTTCTTGTAACTTCCTGTAAGGGTTTAATGGTTTGATATGTTGCATGACAGATTAGCAAATTCGAAGACTTGGGGGTTGTTCCTAAATGTACAAGGATGGTGAAATACCTATCCACACTTTAATTTGACATCTACAAGTGCCTGATCAACGCTGGTCAAACTCAACTACTTTAGCAGAAAGTTCAGAATTAAGGAGCAGATTTGCTATTTTTGAGATTTTGCATGCCATAATTGACATTTTCCCAGCGAGAGTCATTATCCATTTCTCATTATCCACTTACACTTTGTTACATTTTCTTCAATCCTAACCCACCAATAAAAGCAACGAAGCTCATTTACAAGCTTTTTGTTCCACTTAAAATATTCATTGTCAGTTCTCCTTTTTCCTACCCTTGCAAATAAAACCTTACTTCCATGCACCATTAAGTCCATAGTCCTTGAGTCTAAATATTTTTCTAAAAACACCTTGAAGCTTGCATGCCTTAAGGGCAAGCTTATCATAACGATAAACAAAGGAATGAATCAATGACCCTTTTTCATCGGGTCTTCTAAGTATTCGACAACAACAAATTCATTAATACTTGGAAAGATGTGTTAGCGGAATCTTGATTCTCATCCACACTAAAGATGGGAGCTCTCGTGTTGACTAGTGGCATCCATTAATGACCACTAAGTTAACAATTTCTTGTTATGTTTGACACCCAAACACTTATTCACATGACAAGAATCGTGCCAACGAGGGTTGAAGACTTGAAGATCCATCATTTTGTAGCAGAGGAAGCATATTTACTTTTGTTACTTTTCAGGTTTTTATGTAAATGACTTGAGGACAAGTCAATAAATAAGGTTGGGGGGAAGTGTGAATTCTAACTTTTGTATACCTTCCAAGCCTTATACATTTTTAGCCGAATTCAGCAGCAGATTCTGAACATTCAATAGAAGGTCCAGCAGCAGATGCAACAATAATAAAAGATTCACTTTTCTGACTTCATCCACCATTTTCACAGCCAAGTGAAGAAGACTGTGACCAAAATTTTGCAGCCACACATGCACAACTCTCATCCATTTTTGAAAGGGTAAGTTGAGGTATGATATTTTCTAACTTTTAACCATTTAATTCCTTGAAAGCTAGAATGATATTTTTTTGGAAAAAACTTCCTTTCCTCATTTCATAAAATTGCCAAAACCATGAGGGGGGGGGGGGGATACATTTACATTCATACTTTTTCAACTTCATATTTTTCCATATTCATATATCACATTCTAAAACCCACATACTTTCAAAATATATTCACCATTACATGAGCATATAAATGGCTTTTTAAAAAGTATTTAAAAGTTAATCGGATGCAACACAATCATGGTTGTTACACAAGAACCAACCATGATGCATTCCAACAAAATACTTTGCAATAAAAATCAAATTATCATTATGCAAAGATAATACATTAAAATTGAATGCAACAAACAAAATATGGTTGACACACAAGAACCAACCAAGTTGCAATTCATCAAAAACACTTTGCAAAAGTTAAGTAAATGATATAATGCAAAGTTTAAGGCAAAGCTCAAGTATCAAAAAGTAATGTAATAGATTGCATGAGGACATGCAATACCTTCAGTTTGAGGGTATGTTGGGCCTAAGAATTATCCTTAAAATACATCCACTTTCACTCCATTCACACATTTTCTCACCTCTATTCCACCACCATGTCACCACATCAGCTTCACTTTCATCATTAAATGGGTTACCATTGTGTTTTCCAAAACATTATTAACTCTTAGTATTTTTAAGTGAATTTGTGGATAAACTTTAGAAAATAATATCCATATACTTATACCTAACAATTAGAATGAGTTTGTTGACATGTGTAGGTACAAAGGAAGCTTCCAAGGCATCTTAATGTGGCACTCTATGTTCAAATTCGAATTTGAGGAGATTGTGGACCTCATGGAGAAGATCATGGACCTCATGGAGGAGATCATGGAGGATAGGGTTATGTGTCACCATTGGTTGAGAAATATGTGGATCAAAGGAGGGAATAGTGGGTCTAAATTTATGAGTTTGTTATCATAGCTTTTGTATAAATATGAGTGTTATCTCCTTCATTTGTAATCTTAATATTTTTAGAATCTTAGAACCTAGTCCTTTATTGTAACTTAGTAATGTTCATCTAGATATAATTTAGAATAGTTTTGGTTAGGATCATATGAGCTTTTAGCCATTGTACTTTGAAGATTATGATGAATAAAATGGAGCTTCTTTGATCCTTTACATTTGAATGCTCTTTTGGTGTGCTTGTGAATCATTTGAAGGATCCCCATTGCCTAGAAAGTACACTTTTGCTTTGGTAAGCTTTTATTTCATGTTTGTGAATCTCACTAGATTAAATTATTAGGTTCATATATTTGAAATATTAATGAATGACCTTTCATAAGAAAGTATTAATGTTTCCTTCAATGAATCTGATTTGTTATTTAATGTTTGACTTCATTAGTTTAAGTTTCTAATTTATAAGCTTGAGATATAAACGAATAGTCTCTTGTAAGAGAGCTTTAATATTTCATGCAATCAATCAGAATTATGTTTAAAGAGCTTTAATTTCATTAGTTTAAATAGTTGATTAGAAATATTAATGAACAGTCTTCTGTAAGGGAGCCTTAATATTTCTTCACCTAGCTTAGTTTAGTTTGTCTCTAAGTCCATATATATTGGATGATCCTCAAAGTTTACTTACCCAAATTGATAGTAAATGAAACTCTAATTTGCATCCACATTTTAGACCCAACAATTGGTTATCTTCATAATCATTCTTTTGCAGAAGAACAACTAAGGTAGTTTCAGAGGCCAAGGAAAATATGATAAATGATTCATAATAGTTTTGACTGGTTAGTAGGGGGCTTCTGAAATGGCCTTTTTAGTATGATAAAAATCATATCTTGTTGGAATGGTCCATTTAAATTCATGGTTATTTCTTAACATATTAGTGATATCCTTAACTATTTCATCATAATTAGGTATAAACCTTCTTAAAAAAATATTTTCCCAAGAAAAGATTGAATTTCCTTCTTATTTCGAGGTAATGAAAGTTCTTGTATAGCTGAAACACTTTTAGGATCAATGGTTAATCCTTCCTTGGAAATAATATGGCCAAGAAATTATCCTTCCTTGACTGCAAACAAGGACTTTTTGGGATTAAGAGAAATCCCAAACTTCCTACACCTGTCAAAAACTTTCCTCAAGTGCTTTAAATGTTTTTTATTAGAATTAGAAAAAATAATCAAATCACCGAGATAAATGACACCGATTTTTTTCCTTACCTACAAATGCTAAATCAATAGCTCTTTGAAAGGTATCTCTAGCGTTGGTTAATCCTAAAGGCATGCTTGTTTGCATAAATGTCCCCCAAGAAGTTATGAATGTTGTCTTTTCTCTATCTTTTGGGCTCACCATGATTTGATTGTATCCAAAAAAACCATCTAACATAGAAATTCTATTAGCACCTTAAATGTTTTGAAGAAATTGGTCCATCTTGGATAATGTATAACTATCGTTCAAAGAAGATTTATTCAAGTTCCTGAAATCCACAGTCTAATTTCACCATTTTTCTTTCTTACTGGAACTAAATTAGCTACTCAATTAGAATTTATCAATGGAACTTAATCTTGGCATCAAGTAACTTTTTAAGTTCTTTTTCAATGGTTGGAAGAAGGATGGGATTAATTCTCCTTAACTTTTGCTTAAAATGTTTAGCTTCTAGTCTTAAAGGGATTTTATGCTCAATTAGAGATGTATCATATGTCTTCAATTCACTATCAAACCAAGCAAAAAAATCTTTATAATCTTTAAGGAGAGCTAAATATTTATCTTTGACTTCCACTGGCAAGGATGCAAAGATTTTAATATTTCTAATTTCTCCCGAAGTTCCAATATTACATTCTTTTATATCTTCTTTTGGTGAATTTGATAATGGATTTTTAGGGACATCATTTTGATCAAACAACTTTTTAATAGGGACCAAGCCCTTAGGAATGAAATTGTTGGATAACTGAATACTACTGTGATCACCAATTTTTTAGTCAAATTGAGAAGTTTGGCTTTCCTTATTCGACTCATTTTTATCTAACTGTTCTTCTTCAATTTTCAAATATGAAAATTCATCAATTACTTGCAAAAAGGATTTCAATTTCTCATCATCATCAAATACTTTCCAATATTTAAGATTTCTAGGTATTAATGGTCTATACTTAACTTGAATTTGATATTCGACAAGCATTTGATCCGGAATTTTAAAAAAACTAGCTGAAACAACTAAATAATATGCATGAATGTTTTCATCCCTAGGAATAATAGTGATGTTAAATGCTTGAAAGACATTATCCATTGAATCCCACAATTCATTCCTATAAGATCTATGTCTAGGATGCTTGGTTTGACAAAGATTCCTTACATGTTAAACAATGAGTTCTGAGTCACTGAATACACTTAGATTTTTTACTTTAATACTTCTCACTAATTCCAATCCTAGCAGGAAGGCTTCATACTCTGCAACATTATTTTTCACATCAAATTCAAGTTTATAGGATTGAGTAATATTCTCTTTGTCTGGTGAAATTAATACAATTCTATCTCCAAATCCTTCCTTTAAGAAAGAACCATCAAAGTATAATCTTGAAATGTCAGTATTAAAGGTTTTTGGCTTGTCTACAATGTTTTCAATACTAGGCTTAGTGTTTTGTGAATTATTTGATGATAATTCAAAGCATCTGAAGTCTTGATCCACTGCATAAATGGTATGATTCCTTGCTTGATCAAATGTACAAACAGTATTCATGAATCTTACTTCTCTATATAATCTGAGATGTTCACCCCATATACAAGAATAGTAGCATAAGAGATGTCCATTTGAAGACTTCCTCCTAATTTGGCACAACATGATCTTGATAATAAAATGCCAAATTTAGGAGGGATATCATTGACTACAATGTCTAAAACCACACTCTTAATAGGGATTTTAGCTAAAGTGACCACTAGATCCTTTTTAATTCCAATACAAGGTACTGTTATGGAGTCAAAAGTATAAATATCATGATAAGTTCTGGTAACTTCTAATTGAAGCTGGTCCATGATAACCTTTAGCATCAGATTATGGGAGGCTCTAGAATCTAACATGCAATTATATAACAAGAAATCATGAAACTTTAGAGTCACATAGAAAGGTGGTACATTTTCATGAGTTGGGACCAAAGACTACTGAAGGCTTTTCATCTTGTAAACTTATTACATCTCCTTCAGCATCAACACTAGATGACTGGATCCACTTAGAAACCTGTTTTCTTCATCCTGGATTCTTTGAAAGTTCAGATAAAGGAATGGGTATTTAGACTCTTTATAATTCATTTTCAACATTGAAAGTCATTAAAGCAGTTTTGTCAATTCAAGTTGCTTCACTTGATTGATTCAATGGCTGAATTATTGTTGTTTGAGATTCGGTAGTTTTGATTTGTGGTTCATTTACAATGGGATTTCTGGGAGGTCTACCAAGCCCTGACATAGGTGTTAAGTCATATCTCCTATTCAGTTCAACAATTAAAAATTCAGAAAAGGCCTGATATTTTGAAACTTGTGAGTCTTCCTAATCTTGTTGAGAAGACTAATTTAAAGGAACAGAGACAATAAAATTTTGTACAAATGAATGATCAATATTATTTATATCCTCAGTAATCAAAAGGCTAGTGTCTTCAGGTTGCTGATCACCAATCATCGATGGAGGTTGAATTTCTTGATCAGTATTTGGTCTTTGTAAGATTTGGTTTAAGGAGCTCTCCTAAATTTAGTTTGAGGTCTAGCAACAATTTGTTGAATTTTTCTAGGTTGAGTTTCTATTTTTGAGATTCTATTTGAAAGGCTTCTAAGTAATGAAGTGATTTCATATATTTTTTATCTTCATTTTTAGTTTTTGAGGAAGAACCTTCTTCCCTATCTTTCATTTTCCTTTCATCTTTTTCTTCCTTGGTTTTAAGTTTAGTTGATGTTGACCTATTTGCGTCAACATTTATAGCATTCATTTGCATGTCTTCTAGGGTATGGCATGTCCTTTCCCTAAGAATAACTATAAAATCATCTTCAAACGCTTTAGAAAATCTAACTTTGACTGCTTCTACTGGTAGTTTACATTCAGGTGGCATATTATGATAAATTTTATTGAATCTTTTTATGAAATCTACCACTGGTTCACCATGGTTTCTTTTCAGATCTTCAAATTCTATGAGATAGTAAACATAATTGTTCTTAACCCCCCACTGATTCTTAAATATGCTAGTTAATTCATCCCAAGAATGAATTGAATTAGCTCTCAGTTGTCTAAACCAAATCCTAACATTCCATTCTAGTGATTGAACAAACAATTCCATGTATACATCTTCATATTCTATGTTCATGTTATCAACAAAATCCAAGAAGGCAGCTAACTAATCTTTAGCAGAAAAACTAGCTTCTCCATTAAACCTTGGTAGGTGTTTTAAATACCCATCAAGAAAATTATTGAGTACATTAGGAAGTTGTAAAGAAACATACCTAGCCTAAATAATATGTTGAAAAGTAGCCATAGTTGAATATGAATATGAATCAGTAGAAGATGTGGTAGATGATGACATGGATGATGATGTAGAAGACAATGAAGTTGTAGGTGAAGATGGAGGTGTAAAAGTAGGAGGAGGAGGAAAAGAGGGTGAGGATCTCTAAAAATTTTAAAAGGTGTTTTGATAACTAACTTATGAACCTTTGTTTCAACTTCTTTATTTTCAAACAAAGGATTTTAATATACTGAAAAAGTTTCCTCAGGTTGGGCAGAAGTAGATGGAAATGTATAATGAGTGGGGGAGATAAAATCACTATGTTTTAACTTCGGTAAATGTACATCCAATTCTTCTTTTCACTTGGGTGAATATGATAATATTTTATGGATTTTATATGATTCCAAAGAATGGACTAAAAGATCTTACTGTAGATCAACTCCTTTGGATAGTAGTTCTAAAACCCTAGGTGTTAAATCAACCAAATGTAATGGAGATGGAATAGACCTAAAGGGATCGGAAAATGAAATATCTTCAAGTTTTAAGGGCATAGAAGAAGAAGTATAAGCCTCAAGTATCCTTCTTAAAGAGGCTTATCTTACCAATCTCTTTGGGCCAGATAATGGAGAGACCATTTCAGAGTCAAAATGAGACCTGGCATGTCTTGAAGGAGCTAGTTTAGGTTTGTGAAGTCACCAAGTGAAATATTTTAACATACTATTCCCTTATTCACCTTAAACAAAAAGCTTTATCATCATCCCTGGGAAAAATATTTCAATTTTCATTCCCTGGCAACAGTGCCAATCTGATGTTGTCCTGTGATATAATTCTAGGTTGATTAATCACACCAGAGCATCTAAAACGTTCTGCTGTTTTAAGGTTTTTTGGATGAACAATGTTATGAACAATTAAAGGTATGTGCTTAAACCTTAACAATGTTGAATTTAATAAGAGGGCTATTTGTTCGTCTCTAAATAGTTAATTGATTTTTAGTTGAATGAATAGTAGAGTTGAAAGGGTTATAACTTACTAAATATTGAAACTAAGTATTTAGTTAGTTATAAGACAGGGTTCAGGTAAACAATATTTACCTACTCACAAAATGTACTTAATTTCATGAAGATGGATGTGACAATTTATATATATAGAGGAGTTTATAATAATATATGGTTCTATAAACTAATCTCTAATTATTGATTATGACTTCACCGAGGATTTCAGATAAACTAACATTCAATTTAATCTTACCTAAGTTTCTCCATTAAAAGTTAAATACATGAAGAATAACATAATGAAATGAAAATATGAGAAAAACTCACAAGGAGACAAACTATTTGAGGCAAATCCATAATCTTTTGATTAATTTGAATAAAATACCCTGTTGATTACAATTCTACTTTGAAAATGTCATCCAAGGTTTCAACCCATAATAACTCAAAGGAAGAGTTATTTATACAAAATATTGATTTTCTAGAAATTTCCATTAACAAAATATAAAAATAGTACAAAAATAAAGGAATCCTAAAACTGCTAAGCTATTGGCACTATCTTCAAGAAATTTGTTGATGATTTGGCCCCCAAAATGTTTTGCCTCTCTTTCTGTCAAATGGTGATGAAATTTACTCAATGATTTCACACAAGTAATCCCATCTATCTTCACTTGGTATAGAAATATTAATCAGTTTACTGTAGACTTCATCCACCTTGGTATACTTTTCAAAAGTAGGCTTATTGACAAATATATGTTTGATTTCATGTTTAATCATTAAATCAAAATTCAAAGCCTCTAAGAAGGCCTTCCATGTAAGATGACCTTTGATACCTACAAATTTAGCTTTATCAATTGCAATTGTGTAAATATTTTGAAAATACTCCTCCAAACTAATCAATTTATCATTTGGTGCTACTATTCCTGGAAATCCTCTTTGGTTGAGCAATTTAAACTTAAGATGAAACCTTTGGATAATAGTTTTCAAAGTTTGGCACTTTGTCTCCAATGGAGTCATGATATTTTTCTTTTGCAAAAATTTCTTTCTCAAGAATGGTTTTTGTCATGTCTGCAATCTGATTTTCTTCTAATTTAGCTCTGGTTTTTTAATTGAGCATCTTAATCATGTCTATGGATTCACTTGGTTTATCTTTAAGGGCTTCTCTAACCTCTTCAATAGTTGTCTTACATCTGGTAATAAGCTCTTCCTATTCGAAAATAATTTGTACAGAGGGCCAAATTTCAGTTATAGCTTGACTTATATCTACCCAAATGTTTTCCATGGCCATTAATGACTTATCTTCCAACTCTTGAATCTTCTTGGCCAGTCTATGTGTCTACTTCATCTCTTCAACATAATGAGTATCATTCTTTATCTTTTCTGCCTCCATATTTTTGAATTTCTTTTGAAGCCTTTCATTTTCCAATCTCTAGAGAGATAGCTCCCGTGTAACTTTATTCAAATCACCTATAGTTGATGTAGACTCTGATGTTGTCGATGTTAATTCCCTTGGTGCCCTTGCCACTGTGATTGGTATAACTATAATTGGAGCTACAAATAGTTGTGTAGAATGTTCCTTTTCTTTGATAAAAGTTTCTATATGTTCCTCCATATTCTTTATTTGTATATTCTACTCAATAATTAGTTTGAGCATTTCTTATTTGTGTTGCTCACTCTCTTCAATCTCCTTGGTTTGGGGATCCTTTGTAGAAGGTAATTTGAGTTGCTTCCTTAGTGTTGTGATGTCTGCATTCTTCTTCTTGATAATGTCCTTTGTAGCTTTAACATCAGTAGGATCATTCCAATCTTGACCACGAAATATTCTAATGATTTGACCCTGTTATCCTTTGCTAAAGAGGATAACTTCTCCATCTTCAATTGTGACTGTACATTTGAAAGAGTTGTTCTCAATTTTGATAATGCCATGGCACTATTAGTCATGGTAGAGAAAAGCATCTCCCTAGATTGTCTATGCATGTCCATTTGGTCAATAGGATGTATTTGATTTTCATCAAAAGAAAATATGGTTTTTTTATAGTCTTAAGAAGCCTTTAGAAAAGGAACTTCAGCCTATAAGAATGCCATTTTCATCCTTCCCTTTTCACTGTCAACAATTTGTCATGAGAAGTAGAACTTTACTTCCAGAATTGAGCATAGACATTGGCCTTCAAAGATTCATTCTTTCGTTTAATTTCAAGAAATTTGTGAAAATGTTTGGCTCTTCTTGTTCACCTGCTCTCGCTGACTGTGTAATTTCCAATAAATTCTATGAAACTGGAGAGGAAGATGGAGTGTTAAGGATAGTTTCCTCTGATCCTGTAGAAACCTGTGAACCATCCAGATTAATAAATATGGTTTCTTTCTAACCCTAAACAGTGGTACCTTTAGATTCAGCCTTGTGTTTCTTTTGATAAATGAGAAACTCTTTTGCACCCTTTGTTAAAGATGATGAATCTTCTCTTGGCCTCTTATCCTGCTTACTTTGAGAAGTGGGAGTCTAGAGGGTAGAAGGAGGTATAATTTGCTCTTGTACTTCTTAAAGCGTGTTCTCCTCCCACTATTCTTGATTCCTGTATTTCTCAAACTCTAGTCTTGGAGTATGATTATAAGGTGTCATTTTAAGTACCACCTTTAAATTAATGATTATAATAAATAGATCATAAGACTAAGTAAAACTTGGATGCAATCCCATCTGCTTGAGAATTGAATCTGCTTCAATTCTAGTTGCTCTAGTATTACAAATAAAGGGCCCCACTTGGTTCACTCTGGCTACTAAAAATCTGTGCAACTGAATAAATGAAATAGTCAATGAAATCTCAAATTTTAAACTCAGTTGGGTTTCTCTTGACCAATGAGGTCCATGGTGTAATTGACTGATTTATTTGTCGATCATCCTACTTGTGTAAGGTTATTGGTAGCATGTCTCCTTGTTGAAAAGGGAACATATGAACTAGTACAAAAGAATACTTGAATACACCTTTAGTAGTGATTTTCATTAACTGTTCATGCATATGTTTAGCCAAAAATTGATTGTAATTATACATGAATGTTGACTCTTTTCTTTGGAGAAGATGGATGGATAACCCAGGATAGGTTCATCTACCCATTGGTCTGTTTGGTAACCTAATAGGCAAGAAACTAAAGAGATAATGTGTCTAGCTCTTTCTAGGAACATTGAGGCTGGATATGGAGGGTTCTTTCTAAGAAGCTCAACATCTTCTGGAAGAAAGATCTGAAAAAATTGAGCTCTTTGGGAGAATGTAAGCTTATGGTATAAATCCATGAGGACAGAAGCAAAAAAATGGCTAAGGGAATCATTCTCAAGAGTCATAAACATTTTGCTTATGGTTTTTGGTTTGATGGATATCATAATGTCTCCATTCTGAGCTACTAGAGTTCTCTGCAGGGGATTGTATCTAGCCTGCCACCACATAACTGAGTCAGGAAATGGATGAGTTTGAGGAAATATGAACATGGGAAATAGTGATTCCCATAGGATAATTTCATCCTCTGAGTCTTGATAGGTCTGTCTTAACGAGTGATGCAATTCGAAAATATCTAATTCGCACTCCGTGTCCACAATCTTAAACAATTGATCAGCTAGGGGGATGTGGTCAAGGTCTAGGGTATCGATGGCATTTGGATTATCCTGAGCAGGGATCTTGCTACTAGAGGACTAGTCATTTATTTTGTGTTCCATATTATAATAGATAAGGAAAACGAGTAACAGGATGTTGATGAAATGGGTACCTAAACAGAGATCAATTCCTCTAAAAACTGGTGAGGGCACTCTCAGCTTGAAATATAGGCACAATCTGTAGCAAAGTTTAACCAAAGCCAAGATTTAAAACCTAAAATTGAAATAGTGGCAATGAAAACAAGGAAGTCACACACAAGGGATGGAAAGTTTATTTATAATAGTCTAGCGATTACCGTTAAGATCACATCGTTATCCATATGATTAATGTGCATTACATGGACAATGGAAGGGAGGTAACAGGTGGGAGGAATGGTAAGAGGAGCGGGGATAAGTGTAATGGATAGGGATACATAGAGGGAAACAATTATTAGGAGGAACAATGTAGGAAATAGGGATAGTCATTAGTGGAGTTACGTATGGATGAGATGGGATAAGCGGATTTCAGGGGGGAGGGGTAGTGGTAAATGGTATTATGCGCAGGGGGGGGGGATTGTGAATTGATGAGAAAGTGACACATTGCAATGGGCCTGCCGAAAAGGAAACCACTTTTCAAACCCCCCTTTGCCGTTAACGTGAAATGGTAGAAGGGGGTATGAAATGGCTTCCCTGTTGTTGATCTGGGCGAGGAAGAGGATCACCGTCGAAAGTTATCCACTTGATAGTGCTCCACAAAAAAATTCCTTTGTCTCCAAGCTTTTTGAGCATAGGAATAAAATCTTAAATCAAAATAAATAATTTGTCTTTAGGTCCGATAGATCATTATTTGGTCTCAGCGGACGTTAACCACCATCATCATCATCACAATATTAATCAACTTTAAAATGTAATTAACCCTAATTAAAGAAAAAAATATCTATGAATGGAGCATTTGATCTACCAACCATTCATTTTCCCTAATCATATTCTAACCTTATTCTAATACATCGTTTGGCCAAGTTTTGAGCATATCGTGCCAAATTTTATTTTATTCTATCCTACCTAATGATGTCATACCAAGATTAAACAATTTGGTGAAAATTTTCACTAATCTAGAGACATAAATTTAAATGATTTTATCATGGTTAATCTAAATGATTCAAATCAAAACATAGGGCTATGGCATTTTAAACAAGATGCACACAAAACTCTAGTTTATTTGCAATGTAGTTTTACTTTTTTCTAGTGGAATTTGGATTTTCTCACTTTATACAATTTTTCTTTTCTTTTGAAGGGGTTTCATTTCCTCATTTTTCTATTGCATTTTCATTTTTTATTCTATATTTTTTATACCCTCTTTTATAAAAAAAAAAACAATTTATCAAAACCAAATATGTTACAACATCGTCTCCAACTGTGGACTGCTTCCTCCTGTAGGATGCAGAGAACTTGTCGATCCATGTGCCTTCTCCTCAGGCTAATGGAGTCTCCATTGAAAACAATTACACACTGCATGTAAAGTAAAACGCTTTGGTGATGTACAAAGGATGAATGAATGAGGAACTCCTGAATATTGAATATAATGCTTCAAGTATTTCTTATTGACAGGCAATCAGGAATACTGTCCATCTAAGTTTTGAAAGATAAAAGTATTGTTGCCTTTAAACTCTATAATGCTAAAAGGTTTGAACCAGAGATTATCAAAATTTGCATGTTTCTCTTTATCCTCTCTCCTAGCATCCCATCTTAACACTAAATCTCCTTCTTTAAAATCTATTTCTCTAAATTTTCTATTAAACAAACTTTTGATTTTGTTATAATATTTCTGAATCTTATAATGAACCTCATCTATGTTTTCATTAAGTTCTATAATCTAATTTATTCTTCTAGAAAAATCATCAGGTTCTTCATTTCTTCTTGTAAAAACCTCATGACAGGAAAAACTAGGTGTGTAGGAAATATGACTTCTTTGCCATAAACAAGCTAAAAAGGATATTTACCTATTGATCTCTTTGGAGAGACCTTGTTTGTCCAAGCTACATATATGAGATGGTTGTCCCAAATCCTTTTGTGGTCCTCTAATGTTTTCTTAATGACTTTAACCAAACTCTTGTTTGAGGACTCTGCCAATTCATTTCCTTGTGGATAGTAAGGGGTAGAATGATGCAACAATGTTTGATATCTCTAACAAAATTGAATCATCTTGACACTGCTGAATGTTGTTGTATTATCTGTACTATCTGTTGGGGGCATCCAAACCTGGAAAATATATTATCTTCAATAAATTTAATCACTACAGTGCCAGTTGCATTTCTAACTGGAATTTCCTCTACCCATTTGGTAAATTAATCCGTGGCAGTCAATATCCATCTGTTTGCCTACTTGATGGTGGATGAATTTCCCCAATGAAATCCAGTTCCCATTGTAGGAAAGGTGCTTGAACTAGTAGTGGAACTAGAGGAAGTGATGCTAATCTTTGTTTTCCATCAAACAATTGACATTGGGTACAACTTCTAAACAATGTGGGTAAATAAAATCCTGCTCTTAAAATCTTATATGTTGTATCCCTCCAAGCATAATGTCCTCCACAAATACTTGCATGAAATTGATCAATGATTCCTTCTATCTCACTTTTTGTCAAGCAAAGTAAAAGGATGTTGAGTGGATCTTTCAAATACATATTTTCATTGATAGTACAATGTTTGATCACCTTCAACTTCAGTGTTTTACATTGATTCTTTGTAAATTCAGATGGACACTCAAAATCTCTAAAGAAATTTCACAATATCAGTGTACCATTTAGATAATCAAAAATTATCCTCAATGTGAATCGGAATTGGTTGGATTGAAGATGAAGGTCCTTGTGGATCCTTCTCTATTGAAGAAGAATATTCGTGTGATTCTTCTCTGCTCGAATTTCAAAAACAGAATTAAATCCCAAGAATTTGTAATTTGACTCAGCTAAGAGTTTAGCCAATCCTTGACCTTTTAATAATTTTGTAGTTTTGATAATAAGATCAAACTCCAATATCTTGGTAATCCATCTCCCTTTCCTTCCATTAGTATCGGGTTGAGTTAACACAGTTTTAACAACACTATTAGGAACATAAGCAATAATGGAAGAGTGAAGGACATAGACTCTAAAAGATTTCAGATCTTAGACTAAGGAATAGGACTTTTTCAATGATATCATATTTAAGTTCAGCATCTCTCATGAATTTCTTGAAAAAGGAAATAGGTTGGTCATCTCCATCCTCATTCTTTTGCAAAATAACAATAGCTAAGGTAGTTTCAGAGGAAAAGGAAAATATGCTAAATGGTTTAGAATAGTTTGGACTAACCAATATGGGGGCTTTTGAAATGGAATTTTTAGTCTAATCAAAAGCATATCTTGCTGGAATGGTCCATTTAACTTCATGGTTCTTTCTTCACATATTGTTGATATCCTTAACTATTTCAACATAATTAGGTATAAGCCTTCTTAACAAAAATTATTTTCCTAAGAAAAGCCTAAATTTCTTTCTTATTTCTTGGTAATGAAAGTGATCGTATAGTTGAAACACTTGTAGGATATTTTGATGGTGCTAGACCTGCCAACATGTCAAGGGATCTCCTTGGTAAGAAGTCCCGACTAGACCTCAGACGATTTGGTGTAGGAGTCCCAGCAGTGGATCATACAATATCACCTTGACCTTAATTACGTGTAGAGGTAAGTAGGATGTCTTTGTTCATAGCAAGTGTGTGACATGCACAACAAGCCAAGGAAGGTGCATGAATGGTTTTAACACACATAATGTGGGGTAATTGCACCCCTTGGAAAGATGTGGAAACATTTAGCTTGGAAGGGAACACATGAGCAAATATGCATCACAAACTGGAGCACAGGTGAACCAACAATCCAAAGTGATGGTTAAACCAACATCACATATTAGTAAGATTCATACATACATATACAGAAAGAGTCTATACATACACGCGTAAGAAAATAAATACATATATCATTAGAGTAACCAAGATAATTGAAATACAATAACAACACATGCATGAAACGTGTTGGCTATGTTATATTAAGAAGTGAAAGTTCCAACCATATAGTACATCCATGACCAACCACTAGTCCTGATAACAGAACATTATAGTCATTGCCGCCTACTCCTCCAAAGAGATGTACTAGCTCTGCACTATGGAGAATTCAAGGCTCGTTACAATACACTCCAGTCTTTCTCTAAGATACTCCTATTGGAAGCTTGGCTACCCAAAATCCCTGACAATGAGTTATGAGGTTCTATAAATAGCAAATGCTGGGGTGACCTTTGACATTCCCCTTTGTGACTCTTCACCTACCCTCATGACTCTTCAACTACTACTTGAATGTTACATTCAACTATCGACACTTGGACTTTCACTTTACAAGACATTACATATAATCTGCACATGTACCCATGTGAGAAAAAACAACCTTGAGCAATCCATGCAAGAAATCACTAAGACTTGGACAGTTGTGGGAAGACCAACTCTTCAACATCCTCGCAATGATTGACGGTGGTGAATTGATGCCAAGATTGGTCTTCTGTGATGGTGTCTGCGTGCTCAACGGTGACCTCCAACTGAAAGGAAACTCTTGCCTCTACTGCATCCGGTACACTGATATGGCTCCTCTATCCAAATCATACGATAACATGTGCATCATCATCTTGAGTGTAGCTAGACCAGCTACATATTGATGCATAGTTTCTATGTTGATCTTCAAGTGTGTATTAGTGACTATGTGCATCAACTTGTCGAAATACATGTTCAGCTCTAGTCGGACTTGGTTCTTGTCTTCACCTCGATGAGTTTTCCAATGGGTGGGATCGCATGCATGCACATAATGACATCCATGCTCCTGAACACCCTTGCATGTGATCAATAGTACTACACACCCTGTCTGATCTGTGCTATCTGTTGGGCTGGGTCTATAACCTGTATGGGTGCAGCTTCATCAGTGTGTGCATGTTGCACCTCCTGTTGTACATGTTCCTGCTGCAACCCCTTCTCTCGTCTGTGTAGCTCGTGTTCTTCCTTGAGTTGTCACTTCAGCACCTACAACTCCTTCTCTATTTCTCTCTCTACCTTCATGCGATCTTCTTGTCACATTTTCACCTCATAGCCTCAATCTCCAAAGCCACTTTCATCACAAGTGGATCTGTTTGAACTTGCAACTTTTCTCTACCTTTGTGTTGTCAACAACCTTCCTCTTGCATTTGTTGCACACAGGTCTGCTACCTTCTATTACTGTTGATGGTGTTGCTCATTGTGATGTCGCTACCATTTCATATTGATATACTTGTCTATGAACAACTTGATTTCCTCATAGATAGGCAAGTTCATACACACTTGATCGATTACATCCCCAATTGTGCTCTCAACAGTGTCTTTAACTCTACTCTCCTAGAAGCCATTATACCTATGTTGTTGAGAGGCTGATGAACACCTGTGATACCTAGACACATAGCAACCCTCATGGCAAGAAATCTGTCAGTTGAAAACCAAAAAAAACTGGAGGACTGACATGCAACATACTTGTGTGACTATCTGTGAAGATTGCACAATTTTCACCGGGAGGTTGGGAGACTGACTGCCAAAACTACACAAGGCATAGTCCGGGCTATCGGGAGGCTGGCTGACTACTAGAACTGTACATTGCACAGTTTGACCTAGCCTGTTGAGGACTAAAATTGCACAATGTGCAATTTCAGTCAGCAGTGACATGCAAAACCAAAAAACTGTGTTGCGCAGTTTCTAGGGCTAGCAAAGCACTACCTCCTAGAATTGTACAATGCAAGCCTGAAGGTCGGTGTTGGGCCAGAATTGCACAATTTATGGAGGGAAGGCAAAGCCTTCACTTCCATAAATGCACAATGCTAGTCAGTCCAAGGTAGCCCAATCCCATCGACGAGTGCCTGAAAATATGAAAAGTCTGAATGCATGATGAAACTGAGTGTAAACAAGAGTCAATGGTTATGCATGCAAATAGTAATTGTGGGATTTAGAAAATGGGAAAACATGCATGTGTATGAAGCAGGTCACCGCAACAGCGACTGTGGGTGAAAAAACAATGGCATGCATGTGATAGTAGTGAGATGCAAACAAAAACTGAAACGGTGCTTCTACAATCTAACATTCATTAAAACAACAACAAGCGCTCATTGAAATCAAGCAGACATCACTTACATAAAGAGAAACACAAAAAGTGATAGAAACATAGGGCAATACATAAGAAGTTGACTTAACCTGCAACAACTAAGCTAAAAGTGTCGAAGGCTCCTAGATGCTATGTGAGATATCAGAGCTGCAAGAACAATGTGAGGAATGAGCTCTACAACGTCCAGTTCATAAGTTTTGATAAGATCGAGGTTATGACATGCATGCCACAAATCTAGGAAAAAGCGACACTTGGAGGGAAGTTTCTAAAACGATCTTTGCATGTAACCTCCAGCTACTAAAAGGAGATCCCTAAAATCTAAGGATGCTTTTTGCATGTTTCTTTTTGCTATTTTGACAAAAGCGGCCCATGCATGCAAATCAGGTTTTTTGGGTCCCGAGAGGAACCGGTCAGCCTGAAAGCACATGCATCAGTCTATGAGCCTGGGATGAAAATTTGCATAGTTTATGGGCTAAGTTGGGTTGGCTTTCCCTAAGGGATTGCATAATTTCTGGGATCAACGGGTGACTATCTCCCAGAATTGCACAATTTCTAGACTGAGGCTCAATGTCGGGCCAGATTGCATAGTTTTATGTGGGAAGCCTGCCTGATTGTTTTGCGTAATTTTGGAGGCCAGTAGATTTGCACAATTTCTGGAGGGAAGGATGGTTCCCCTCCAAAATTGTGCAATTTTCCGGGGGAGCTTCTTAACTAGAAAATATTCTAAGTCTAGAATGTCAGTCTGTGGGAGGGAGACAAACAAGTTGACATGTACAGGATGGTAGGCAACTGAAACTTAGTTGAATACTATGTACTTGATAGTGCCAGACATGTTGCTAAGGATAGATGTTAGGGAGGCTCCAAATTGAAGTTAAGGAAAAATTTTGGAGGGTGGTTGTAGCCACTACAATAGGATCAATGATTACTCCTTCCTTGGAAATAATATGGCCAATCAATTTTCCTTCCTTGAGTGAAAACAGGGACTTTTTGGTATTAAGATAAATCCCAAACTTCTTGCACTTGTCAAAAAATTTCCTCAAGTACTTTATATATTTTTGATCAGAATTAGAAAAATTAGTTAGATCATCAAGATAAATGACAAAAAATTTGTTTATCTTACCTACAAATTCTAAATCCATAGCTCTTTGAAATGTAGATCCAACATTGGATAATTTGAAAGGAATCCTTGTATACATAAATGTACCCTAACGAGTTGTGAATTTTGTCTTTTCTCTATCTTCTAGGCTCACCATGATCTGACTGTATCTAGAAAAATCATCTAACATAGAAATTATATTAAATCCTGAAACTTTTTGAAGCAATTGATCCATCTTGGGTATTGGATAATTATCTCTCAAAGACGATTTATTGAACTTCCTGAAATCCACACATAGTCTAATTTCACAATTTTTCTTTCTTACTGAAACTAAATTAGCTACCCAATCATAATATCTCAATGGAACTATAATCTTGGAATCAAGTAACTTTTTAAGTTCTTTTTCAATGGGTAGAAGAAGGACAAGATTAATTCTCCTTAACTTTTTCTTAAAAGGTTTAGCTTATGGTTTTAAAGGGATTTTATGCTCATTGAGAGATGTATCATATGTCTTAAATTCACTATAATACCAAGCAAAAAAATCTTTATAAGATTTAAGGTGAGCTAAATATTTGTCTTTGACTTCCACTCGCAAGGATGCAGAGATTTTAATATTTATGATTTCTTATAAAGTTCCAATATTACATTCCTCTACATCTTCTTCTGGTGAATTTGATAATGGAATTTTAGGGACATCATTTTGATAAAAGAACTTTTCAAGAGGGACCAAGCCCTTAGGAATGAAATTATTGGGTAACTGAATAATACTATGATCACCAAATTTTGAGTCAAATTGAGAAGTTTTACTTTCCTTATTCGACTAATTATTATCTAGTTGTTCTTCTTCAATTTGGAAATATTTGATGATGATGAGAAATTGAAATCCTTTTTGCAAGTAATTGATGAATTCGTGGGGAGGATTGTAATATCCCCAATTTTGATTTTTCACGAGGAGATTAATGGAGTTTATTGGGGAAGTGTTAAGCATAACACAATTTTGTAATTTGAGCATTGGAGACATTTTTGGTGTATGGAATGTTGAAGAATGTAACAGGTTTGGTCTTCATAATTGTATTTGAGTCATAACGAAATGTATTGATGGCATATACTTAACTTGAATTTGATATTGGACAAGCATTTGATCAAGAATTTTAAAAGAACTCGCTGAAACAGCTAAAGAAACAACATGAATATTTTCATCCCTAGGAAAAAAAATGATGTTAAATGCTTGAAACAAATTATCCACTAAATCCCACACTTCATTCCTATAAGATCTAAGTCTAGGATGCTTGGTTTGACAAATATTCCTTACTTGTTTAACAATGAGTTATGATTCACTGAATACACTTAGATTTTGCGCTTTAAGACTTTTGGCTAATTCCAATTCTAGCAAGAAGGCTTCATACTCTGCAACATTATTTGTCACATCAAATTCAAGTTGATAGGATTGAGTAATATTCTCTTTGTCTGGTGAAATTAATACAATTCTATCTCCAGCTCCTTCCTTTGAGCAAGAACCATCAAATTATAATCTCGAAATATCACTCTTAATGGTTTTTGGCTTCTCTACCATGTTTTCAATACTAAGCTGAGTGCTTTGTGAATTATTTGACGAAAATTCAAAGCATTCGAAGTCTTGATCCACTGCATAAATGGGATGATTCCTTGCTTTATCAAATTTACAAACAATATTCTTGAATCTTACTTCTCTATGTAATCTCATATGTTCACCCCCATATACATGAATAGTAGCATAAGACATGTCCTTTTGAAAACTTCCTCCTAATTTGGCACAATGGGATCTTGATAATAACATGCCAAATTTAGGAGGAATATCAGTGACTACAATGTCTAAAACCACACTCTTAATAGGTATTTGAGCTAAAGTGACCACTAGATCCTTTATAAGTCCAAGACAAGTATTTTCTTGGAGTAAAAAATGTAAAGATCACGATAAGCTATAGAAACTTCTAATTGAATTAGAAATCATGACCCTTTAGAGAAACATAGAAAGTTGGTACATTTTCATCTATCATATCTGAGTTAGGACCAAAGACTACTGAAATATTTTCATCTTGTAAACTTATTACATCTCCTTCAACATCAACACTAGATGACTAGATCCGTTTAGAAACTTGTTTTTTGTATCATGGATTAATTGAAAGTTCCGATAAAGGAATGGGTATTTTGACTCTTTATAATTCCTTTTCAACATTGAAAGTGATTAAAGCAATTTTGTCAATTGAAGTTGCTTCACTTGATTGATTCAATGGTTGAATTATTGTTGTTTGATATTTAGTAGTTTTGATTTGTGTTTCATTTACAATGGTATTTTTGGCAGATCTACTAGGCCCTGGACTAGGTCTTAAGTCATATCTCCTATTCAGTTCAACAATTAAAAACTTATAAAAGGCCTAATATTTTGAAACTTGTGAGTCTTCTTGGTCTTGTTGAGAAAATTGATTTAAAGGAACATAGAAAATAGCATTTTGTACAAACGAATCATCAAGATTATTTATATCATCGGTAATCAGAGGGATAGTGTCTTTAGGTTTTTGATCACCAAGCATCAATGAAGGTTGAATTTGTTGATCAGTATTTGGTCTTTGCAAGATTTGGGTTTGAGGAGCTCTCCTAAATTGAGTTTGAGGTATAGCAGCAATTTTTTGAATTGTTCTAGGCTGAGTTTCTATTTTTGAAATTCTATTTGAAAGGTTTCTAAGTAATGAAGTTATTTCATCTATATTTTTATCTTCATTTTTAGTTTTCGAGGAAGAACCTTATTCCTTAATTTTCATTTTCGTTTCATCTTTTTTCTACCTTAGCTTTAAGTTTAGCTAATGCTGACCTATTGGCTTCCACTTATATAGCATTCATTTGCTTGTCGTCTGCGGTATGGGATGTCCTTTCCCTAAGCATAACATCAAAATAATTTTCAAATGCTTTAAACAACCTAACTTTGGTAGTCGCTACTGGTGGTTTACAGTCAGGTGACATCTTATGATAAATTTTATTGAATCTTTTTATGAAATTTTCCACTGGTTCACCATGGTTTCTTTTCAGTTCTTCAAATTCTGTGAGATAGTAAACATGATCCTTCTTAAACCCACATTGATTCTTAAATATTCTAGTTAATTAATTTCAAGAATGAATTGAATTATCTCTCAATTTTCTAAACCAAATCCTAGCATTCCCTTCTAGTTATTGAACAAACAATCTCATATATACATATTCATGTTCTATGTTCATGTTATCATCAAAATCAAAGAATGCAGCTAAATGATCTTCAACAGACAAACTAATTTCTCCATAAACCTTGGTAGGTGTTTTAAATACCCATCAGGAAAATTATTGAGTACATTAAGAAGTTGTAAAGAAACATACCTAGCTTGAACAATAGGTTGAAAAGCATCCATAATTAAAGATGAAGATGAATCAGTAGAAGATGTGGTAGATGATGAGGCAGATGATGAGGTAGAGGACATGAAGTTGTAGGTGAATATGGAGATGTAAAAGTAGGAGGAGGAGGAAAATTGGGTATAGGATCTCTAAAAGTTTTAAAATGTGTTTTAATAACTAAATTCTGACCCTCTCTTTCAACTTCTTCTTTGTTTTCAAACAAAGGATTTGAATATACAAAAAAAAAATTCCTCAGGTTGGGTAGAAGTAGATGGAAATGTATAATGAGTGGGGGAGATAAAATCAATAGGTTTTAACTCTGGTAAATTTACATCCAATTCTTCTTCTAACTTGGGTGAATCTGAAAAATATTTAAGGGATTTTATATGATTCCAAAGAATGGACTAAAAGTGTTGACTGTAGATCAACTCATTTGGATAGCATTTCTAAAACCATGGTGTTAATCAGCCAAATCTAATGGAGATGGAACAAACCTAAAGGGATCAAAAACTGAAATATCTTTAGGTTGTAAAGGCATAGAAGAAGAAGTAGAAGCCTTAAGTATCATTCTTAAATAATCTTCTCTTACCAGTCTCTCTGGGTCAGATAATGGAGAGACAATTTCAAATTCATAATGAGACTTGGTATGTCTTGAAGGAATCAGTTTGGGTTTGTGAAGTCTCCAGGTGAAATATTTTAACCTACTATTCCCTTATTCACCTTAAAGGAAAAGCTTTATCATTGTCCCAGGGAAAAATAATTCAATTTTCATTCCTCGACAATGATGCCAATCTGATGTTTTCCTCTAAGACAATTCTAGGATAATTAATCATGCCAGAGCATCTAAAATGTTTTGTTGTTTTAAGGTTTTCTAGATGACCAATGTTATCAACAATTAAAGACAGATGTTTAAACCTTAACAATGCTTAATTTAATGAAAGGGGTCTTTGTTTGTCTCTAAATAGTTAATTGATTTTTAGTGGAATGAATAGCAGAGTTGAAAGGGTTATAACTTATTGAATATTGAAACTGAGTATTTAGTTAATTATAAGACAAAGTGCAGGTAAAAAATGTTTACCTTCTTGAAAAATGTATTTTATTTTATGAAGATGGGTGTGACTATTTATAGATATAGAGGAGTTTATAATAACAGATAGTTCTATAAACTAATCTCTAATTATTGATTATAACTTCACCATGGATTTTAGATAAACTGACATTCAGTTTAATATTACCCAAGGTTCTCCATTAAAAGTTAAATACATAAAGAATAACATAATGAAATGAAAACATGAGAAAAACTCACAAGACAAACTATTTGAGGCAAATCCAGAATCGTTTCATTAATTTGAAGCAAATCTCCAGTTGATTAGAATTCAACTTTGAAAAGCTCATCCAAGGGTTCAACCCATAAGAACTCGAAGGAAGAGTTATTTATGAAAAATATTGATTTTATAGAAAGATCCATTAACAAAATATAAAAATAGTACAAAAATATAGGAATCCTAAAATTGCTAAGTTGTTGGCACTATCTTGAAGGAAGTTGTTAATGATCTAGCCCCCAAAATGTGATGCCTCATTGTCTATCAGTTGGTGATGAAAGTTACTCAATTATTTCATGGAAGTGATCGCATCTACCTTCACTTGGTATAGAAAGATTAATTAATTTCCTGTAGACTTTAATTTCCAGTAGACTTCATCCAACTCAGTATACCTTTCAAAAGTAGGCTTATTGACAAATATATGTTTAATTTCATGTTTGATCATTAAATAAAAATTCAAAGTCTCTAAGAAGGCCTTCCCTATAAGATGACCTTTGATACCTGCAAATTTAGCTTTATCAGTTGCAATTGTGTAAATATTTTTGTAATACTCCTCAAAACTGATCAATATATCATTTTGTGCTACTAGTCCTGGCAATCCTCTTTGGTTGAGAAAATTGAACTTAAAATGAAACCTCTGGACATCATTTTTCAAATTTTGGCACTTTGTCTCCAACTGAGTCATGAGATTTTTCTTCTACAAAATTTTCTTAATATCAAGAATGGTTTATGTCTTGTCTGCAATCTGAATTTCTTCTAATTCATCTTTGGTTTTTGAATTGTGCACCTTAATCATGTCTATGGATTCACTTGGTTTATCTTTAAGGGCTTCTCTAACCTCTTCAATAGTTGTCTGGCATCTGGTAATAACCACTTCATGTTTGAAAATAATTTCTACAGAGGACCAAATTTCAGTTATAGCTTGACTTATATCTTCCCAAATGTTTTTGGCTTGGGCCAAGTTTTGAGCCATCAATGACTCATCTTCCAACTCTTGAGTCTTCTTGGAAAGTCCATGTGTATTCTGCATCTCTTCAACATAAAGAGTATCATTCTTTATATTTTGTGCCTCCATATTTTTGAAATTATTTTTGAAGCCTTTCATTTTCCTATCTCTATAGAGACAACTCCTATGTAACTTTATTGAGATTACCTATAGTTGATGTAGACTCTATTATTGCTGATATTGATTCCCCTGCTACCCTTGCCATTGTGATTGGTATAGCTATAATTGGAGCTATGGATATTTTTGCATACTGTTACTTTTCTTTGAGAAATGTTTCTATATGTTCCTCCATCTTCTTTATTTGTATATTGTACTCAATAGTTAGTTTGAGAATTTCTTCTTTGTGTTGCTCACTCTCTTCAATCTCCTTGGTTTGGGGATCCTTTGTAGAAGGTAATTTTAGTTGTTTCCTTAGTGTTGCTATGTTTGCATTCTTCTTCTTGATAATCTCCTTTGCAGCTTTAGCATCAGTAGGATCATATCCAATCTCGACCATCAAACTTTCTAATGATTTTACCCTGTTATCCTTTACTAAGGAGGATATCTTCTCTATCTTCAACTGTGATTGTACATTTGAAAGAGTTGTTCTCAGTTTTGACAGTGCCATGGCAGTGTTAGTAGTGGTAGAGAAGAGCATCTCCCTAGACTGTATATGCATGTCCATTTGGTCAATAAGATGTATTTGATTTGCATCAAAAGAAAATATGGTTTTTTGGTAGTCTGAAGAAGCCTTTGGAAATGACACTTGAGCCTATAAGAATTCCATTTGCATCCTTCCCTTTCCATCGTCAAAAGTTGTCAACATTCTATTATGAGAAGTAGAAGTATGCTTCCAAAATTGAGCATAGACATTGGCCTTCAAATATCCGTTCCTTTTCTTAACTTGAAGAAAATTTGTGAAAATGGTTGGCTCCTCTTGTTCACCTGCTCTTGTTGACTATGTTGTTTCTAATAAATGTTTTGAAACTGAAGTGGAAGATGGAGTGTTAAGGATAGTTTCCTTTGATCCTGTAGAAACCTGTGAACCATCTAGATTAATAACTATGGGTTCTTTCTGACCTTGAATAGTGGTAACTTTAGAGTCAGTCTTGTGTTTCTTTTGATAAATGAGAAACTCGTTTACACCCTTTGTTGAATATGATGATTCTTCTCTCGACCTCTTATCTTGCTTACTTTGAGAAGTGGGGGTCTAGAGGGTAGAAGGAGGTAGAATTTTCTCTTCTACTTCTTGAAATGTGTTCTCCTCCCACTGTTCTTGATTCCTATATTTCTCAATCTCTGGTCTTGGAGTATGATTATAAGATGTGGTTTTAAGTTCCACCCTTAAATTAGTGATTATATTAAATGGATCATAAGACCAATTAAAACTTGGTTGAAATCCCATCTACTTGAGAATTGAATCTGCTTCAATTCTAGCTGCTCCGGTATTACAAATAAGGGTCCCACTTGGGACTTGATCTTGAAGTGAGATTTTCTTTTCCCTGAAACAAAATGTAGCTCATCCATGTTGATCATTTTCCTTATATATTTCAGAGAGAAAATTCTAGTCTCTGTGTAATTTTGGTAAAGGTACCAGTCTCCAGTTTTAGCTTGATCACTTAGGTGCATGATTTTCTTTATCTCTAGGTTGATTCTTGGTTCACTCTTGCTTCTAAGAATCTATGAAACTAGATAAATGAAAAAGTCAAACCTCAAAATTTAAACTCAATTGAGTTTCTCTTGACCAATGAGGTCCACTGTGTAACTAACTAATTTATTTGTTGATCATCTTGCTTGTGTAAGGTTATTGGTAGCATGTCTTCTTGTTGAAAAAGGAACATATGAACTAGTAGAAAAGAATACTTGAATATACCTTAAGTTTTGATTTTCATTGACTCTTCATGCATATTTTCAGCCAAAAATTGATTGTAAGTATACATGAATGTTGCCTTGTTATATTTGGAGAATATGGATAGATAAGCCAGCCTAGGTTCATCTACCCATTGGTCTGTCTCATAAGATAACAAAGAAGAAACTAAAGAGATAATTTGTTTAGCTCTCTCTGGGAACATTGAGGCTAGATATGGAGGGTTATTTTTAGGAAGCTTAGCATCTTCTAGAAGAAAGATCTCAAAAAATTGAGCTCTTTGGGGGAATGTAAGCTTATGGTATAGATCCATGAGGACAACAACAAAAAAAATGGGCAAGGGAATCATTCTCAAGAATCATAAGCATTTTTTTTAAGGTTTCTAGTGCGATGGATATCATAATGTCTCCATTCTACGCTACCACAGTTCTCTGCAGGGGATTGTATCTAGCCGGAAACCACATAATTAAGTTAGGAAATGGATGAGTTTGAGGAAACATGAACATGGGAAATAGTGATTCCCATAGATTAATTTCATCCTCTAAGTCCTGATAGGTCTATCTTAACCAATGGTGCAATTCAAAAATATTGAATTCACACTCTATGTCCACGATCTTAAACAATTGATTAGCTAATGGGAGGTGGTCAAGGTCTAGGGTATTAGTGGCCTTTGGATTCTCCTGAGTAGGGGTCTTGCTACCAGACAGATGGTCCTTTCTTTTGGGTGTCATATTCTAATAGATAAGGAAAAAGAATAACAAGATGCTGATGAAATGGGTACCTGAATATATATCACTTCCTATAAAAACTAGTGAGGGCATTGTCAGCTTGAAATATAGGTGCAATCTGTAGCAGAGTTTAATCAAATCAAAGCTTAAAATTTGCAGTTGAAATAGTGACAATGAAAACAAGGGAGTCACATGAAAGGGATGGAAATTTTATTTATAACAGTGTAGCAATTACCGTTATTATTGCACTATAGGATTAATGTGCATTAAATGGACAATGGAAGGGAGGTAATGAGTAGGAGGAATAGTAAGAGGAACGGGGATGAATGTAACAGATAGGGATATATGGAGGGAAATGATTAGTAGGAGGAAGAGCGTGGGAAACAGGGAAAACCATTAGTGGAGTGACGTATGGATAAGATGGGATGAGCAGATTTCATAGGAGGGAGGGTAGTGGTAAATGGTATTGCATGGGGGGGGGGGGTGTGAAGTGATGAGGAAGTGACATGTTGAAATGGGCCCATCGAACAGGAAACCACTTTTTGGACCCCCCCTTGCCATTAATGTGAAACGTTAGAAGGGGGTGTGAAATGACTTCCCTGGCATTGATCAAGATGAGTAAGAGGATCACCATCGAAAGTTAGCCACTTGATAGCGCTCAATGAAAAAATGCCTTTTTTGTCTTATGACTTTAAACTAAGCTTTATAAAACTTTTTTTATACAATATTAAACACCTTTAAAAGGTAATTAACCCTAATTAAAGAAAAAATTATCTATGAATGGCACATTTGATCTAGCAACCATTTATTTTCTGTAATCCAATTCTAACCTTATTCTAATACATCATTTGGCCAAGTTTTGAGCATATCGGTCCAATTGCTATTTTATTCTATCGTATCTAATGATGTTCTACCAAGATTAAACAATTTGGTGAACTTTTTCACTAATCTAGAGACATAAATTTAAATGATTTGATCATGGTTAAGCTAAATGATTCAAATCAAAACATCAGTTTGTGGCATTTTAAACAAGATGCACACAAAACCCTATTTATTTTTAATGTAATCTTACTCTTTTCTAGTGGCATTTGGGTTTTCTCACTTTATACAAAAGAATTCTTTTGATGGGATTTCATTTCATCATTTTTATATTGCATTTTAATTTTTTATTCTCTAATTTTTATACCATCTTTTGTAAACAAAAACTAACTTATAAAAACCAAATATTATACAACAAGGCCTATAATAGGGTGAGGACATTGCAAGGAAAGATGAGACTTGAAGGAAAGTCAAGAGTTCTCCTAGAAGTAACCTTTCAACCAATGAAGAAGTCTCCTTGAAGAAAATAAAGGACCACAGTTTTTTGGAAGGTATTTTAGGCATGTTTGTGAGGTATTTTTAGTGGTTATGGAATCCCTAACCATAGTGCCAAAGTTACTGTGTAACCTTTTTTGACACCTTTAAAAATTACAAATTTTTTTAAATTTGTGAGTTTGTTCCCTAGAATAATTATTAGGCATAAAGGTGCATATACTACTTCTTGGGTTATTTTTAATATTGGGTTTAATTTTTAAAGAAATTGAATTTTATAATATATCTATATATAATATTATATATATATATATATATACTATATATATATATAATATATATTATTTTTTTTATAAAATGCTTTTTATTTAAAATATTGATTTTATGTAAAATTATTGGGTCCATAACCCATATCTAAGTCATACTCATGTTATATATGTCTTAGAATTCTACAAACTAATCAAAGTCACAAGCCAATTAAAAGCCCAACATATCAAGCGCTCATCCATGGGATCACAGAATCATATATTTTCACTATGCATCGAAATAGATGGAAGGCTTTGTGCATATAAACATAAATGAACCCTTTCCTAAATCCATGTGGGATATTTTATCGTAGGAAAATTAATGAATACAACCCAGTTCCATTTAGTGGTTATCAAGTGTTGAATTCTACCACACAAATTCCACTAGTGTTGAGGTTAATATAAAGTCCAATACATTATATTTTCATCACATGGCCAAGAGATAGCATAAACTATGTGACAACCCTGGTGAAAATTCCATGTAATAAAAGTTAATAAAATCAAAATAATAACCATGGTTGATGGGACACTTATTTGAAGTTGAATGTTGGGAAAGACATCCTAGTGCGGGTGTTCATAAGTTGTTTAATGTCTAAGGAAATTGGCAAAGGCAATGGCTAAGGCTTTGGAAAGGAAAAATGGAATTTTTGGCACATTATTTATGAAAATGATGGAAATTAGGAAAAAGAAGAGGTGAAAGGTCATGGGTTGCATGTGAGGAGTAAAATGAAGGAAACTAATGGAAAATTAAAAAAATAGAGGCCTCATTCATAAAAAGGCTTCTAAGGACCAATTAGTAAACTTTTGTCAGTTCAGTTTTGGAGCTCTTTCGTTATTCTCTCTCTCTCTCATACTCTTGGAGACTTATATTTTTCTTGGAGCACTCTTGGAGGGTGTGGTGTACTTAGATTTTTGGAGCAAGAAAGCAAAGGAAGGTAGGAAAGTGTAAGAGGGTATCAGGATCAACAACTACAATAGGATTTTCTTGTAGGTGCTGAGTTGCATGTATGTTTTCTTCACTATTTTTAGCATCCATGGCATATGCATGTGGATTCTTGGTCATGATATGTCACCAACATGGAGGATTTCCTAGATTGACAATGGATTTCTAACCTTTACATTTCCTATATAGCCATGGAGATTGTGGGTTCATTTCATTGTTTTGTTTTTGGTTGGTTCTCATTTTTCCTTAGCTTGGGTTGAGTTATTAGTTCTTGGAGCCTTGGTTTGACAAAAGCTCTGGAGCCCTATAACATCTTGGGTTGAGTTACTAGTCCCATAGCCTTGGTTGGAAAAACACTTAGGAGCCCTTGGTGGGTTGATTTACTAGTCCTGGAGCCTTGGTTGGACAAATTTTCTAGAGCCCAACGACACCTGTGGGTTGAGTTACTAGTCCTGGAAACTTGGTTGGAATAAACACTCTAGAGACCTAGATGGCTTGGATAGAGACTGATTGGATGATGGCTTTGTGATGTCCGATCGTGAGGTGGAATCATTATTTGATGGGTTGAGGTGGATGGCCTCTGGAAGCCATATATGGTTTTTTATTGGTGTTTTCTATGATATCCCAAATTCATGCTTGGAATATGGCATAGGGTTGAATGACTGAAGAGAGATTTGGCTCAACCATTCTATGGTTAGGTGGAACATGGAAGTCCCATCCCAGGTTTGGATTTTTCATCATCATTATGAGGTTATTTCTCCTTGTATTTCTATGACTATTATACTAGAGTATATGTGATTCATATCATTTTAATTTCATTGGTATTTATGCTACAATTATGTTGGTTATATATGTGTTTTATGATAGTAGCTATGTATGGCTCTCTTCATGTTTTTACTTGTAAATGAATGATCAATGTGTCTATGACCTAATGGATGAAATGGCAGTTGATGTGTCGAGGCATCAATGTTTCTTAATGATTCTCAGCTAAGTTTGAGACCCCTATGCTTAGATCTGTTATTTAAACTTGTATATTACATATCTGTGACATGTTTGATGAAATGCCTGTAATGGCTAGTAGGGGTCCAGTCAAGGTCTTATTTAATTAATTGCATTAGTACTGTCATTTTAATGTTACCTAATTGTTCTGAATGTGTTATGCAATTATGGGTAGTGACCTAGGCTCTGGGCCTGAAAATGTGGATGAATTTTCGGGGACACTGATGCAAAAATGAGTAAAAGAGTCCCTAGATGCTTGCTCGCAGGGTTGCGAGAGTGTCTACAGGTCCCTGGACACTAGCATGCCCATAGCATGAGAGTGTACAAAGGTCAATTTTTCAAACATTTCAGTGGGACCCAGGGTTTAGTTGACAGAAAGGTTGGATTGGTCCTTGGGGATCCTAATGCTAATGTTGAATGCCATTATTGTGTGTTTCTATCAGTTCCACTTCCTTAACATGACTTAGGAGGTCAAATCATATCATAGTGGCCTCTCATCATGTATTTACCCCGATTAGTCGGTTGCTTGGGTAGATGTGTGAGGAGGGTGTTACGAAGTGGTATCAGAGCATGGTTCACCCCTCAAACTGGACGGGTTGTGTGTTGGCCATGCATGCATGTCAGTTTCATGTGTGTCTCTTACACTTGCATTCCATGTTCTTGTTTCATTTTCATAATTTTAATCATGGTTCTAGTGATGTCATCACGTGGAAGTTGATGTTGTTATTATGGAATGCATTGTCATGAGTGTATGAATGGTTACATGGAAATTTATGTTACTTACATGTATCATTGTTGTATGCTTAATTACATTTTTGTACACTTGGTTTCATACATCATTCTTGTAGGTTTGGTTTCAAGTGTTGTTTTTTCATGCTTGATCATATGTGCTTATTCATGTGTGTATTTGGTTATGCATTGCTTATGCATGTTCATGTTTGCATGTGGTCGAGTGTATAATGATGTGATGATTGTTGTCATGCATGAGGTCATGGTATGCATTGTCGATAAGGTCATCCATTGATGATTGGACCCTAGCTAGAATGATGGTTGCATGGCTATATGCTTATGTGTTATGTTTGTATATGTTGTCACGATTATGTTATACATGCATATGTTAAATTTTCTTAGGGAGACATTTTTCTTTACTTTGATAATTTCATTTCACCATTAATACTTTAATTTCACCCCATATCATCATTATATTATTCAAATCGACACCATTATATATTAGAATATGCAATTACATAGAAAGAAAAAACATCACCATAATCATCAATGCAAAGAAAAATAAAAGGAACAATAGAAGAAAGCATGCACACACATAGAGACACCAGGATTGGTCCTAGACCAGGGAAAAACCCACTATGGGAAAACCCTTGCAAATATTCTTCTTCTTAGATCATCATCAAATGATGCAACAAAAGGGAGTACAATGATCCATAATCTTATCTATGCATAAAAACAATAATGATATCTATGAAAAAAATTTAATCATGCTAGGAATCAGAACCCTCATATTCATGGTTGTAATATGCTGTCACAAACTGATGTCAATTGATGTATATTGTTGTCACTGTGCCGAATACTATTGAACATTATTGTTATTGTCAATGAGCCCAATATATATATATATATATATATAAGAGAGAGAGAGAGGAGAGAGAAGAGAGAGAAGAGAAGAAGAGAGAAGAGAGAGAGAGAGAGAGAGAGAGAGAGAGAGAGAGAGAGAGAGAGAGAGAGAGGGAGAGAGAGGAGAGAAGAGGAGAGAGAGAGAGAGAGGGAGAGAGAGAGAGAGAGAGAGAGAGAGAGAGAGAGGAGAGAGAGAGAGAGGAGAGGAGAGAAGAGAGAGGAGAGGAGGAGAGAGAGAGAGAGAGAGAGAGAGAGAGAGAAGAGAGAGAGAGAGAGAGAGAGAGAAACCCAGATCTACCAAATCATTGAAGTTAACTGAATCCAAGATGTCAAACCATAGATCTAAACTCGAGCCGCTCACATCCAAACTGTCAACCAAAAATCCCGGGTCACTCTCTCGAATACTGTATGGAAGTGATTGTGACTGCAACGTCTCTCTCAAGAAGCCTTCATGTGTGTGACTATGGCATAACACTACTAAAAGCTAGAGTCTCTCCCTTACTATTATTATGCAAGCGACCCTGATGTCCTGGTCACTCCTAGGACTACTCTGTGTGAGCAACCTGGGACCAGAACCTTTCAATATACCTCTAAACCTAGATTTGATCCCATAAGCCTTTGTGCCAGTGTCCAAGGGTCTATAGTCGCTCTCATAGGATTGTGTGCCAGCGACCAGGGACCAAAATTCCATGGTTTGTGCTAGTGAACAAGATCCAGAAGACCCTAACCTAGAGTGAACCTTTTGCCTGTAATTTCAAACCCTTGAGCGAACTCCTTTCATTTAACCTGTGCGAACCAAGACAAAAGAGAAGAGAATATGTGTCCAAATGATATTCAGGTATCTTCTATTTATAGGATTTCCTGAGGGGTCAATTGGGGTTAACATTGACCTAATAATTTACTCATGTGGTAGGGCTGACCCATTCCATAATACATGTGTGAATAAAATACTTCATAAATCAACTTCCACTTAACCAAATTGGGTGATATTTAGGTCGATTTTGGCCTTCTCGATAAGAGTAATTTAATAAAATCATCATCTAGATTATTTGTGCTATCCATGGTGTAATTTTACAACAATTGAAAAATTTAACACCCCTTGAGCGAAATCCTTTCGTTTAACCTATGCAAACCAAGACAAAAGAGAAGAGAATGTGTGTCCAAATGATCTTAAGGTATCTTCTATTTATAGGATTTCCTGAGCGGTCACTTGGGCTTAAGACTGGCCTAATAAGTTACTCATGTGGTTATGGCTAACCCATTCCATAATACATGTGTGAATAAAATAATTCATAAATTAGCTTCCACTTAACCAAATTGGGTGATAGTTAGGTTGATTTTGGTCCTCCCGAAAAGAGGAATTTAATGAAATCATCATCTAGGTTATTTGTGTTGTATAAGGTGTAATCTTACCATAGTTTAAAAATTTAAAATCCGTCTCAACTAGGGATAATTCCACCTGCCAATATCTATCCATCGAACAATATGCCATTTTAGAATCTTCGAGTGTCATCATGTATCATCACAGATCATCTTTGTCATGTAGTCGTCATTCTATGTCGATCTCAAGTGTCTCATCATCATAACTAATCATTGTACATCTCGATCTATCCTTTGCGTATTCCTACTTATCTCTTGATTTTTCCTTCTCTTATGTTGAAAATTCTCGAATCTAAAAGAAGAAGAATTTGTTACCGGAGGGGGGCTTAAGCTACCACCATTTATCCAATTAGGCTGCTATCTAGAATATTTGTCAGTGGGCTACTACCCAGAATATCATCATCAATCATCATCGGAGAGCATATCATCAAGGAGCACACTGGAACCTGGAACCACATCGAGGAGCAATAGCTTCCACGCAATCCGAGCAATAGGATAACTCATCACATAGGGGAGTACACCCTTGACCCTGGAATTTCAACGGGGAGCTTACCCTCTACCTGAAACCATATCGAGTTATCTTAACCCATCCTATTACCTACTGATATTCCCATCGATGACCTAGAATAGTCATGTGGTAGAACACCTACATCATAATTGACTTGGGTTGTACACCCCAAGTACAGTCTCAACTCGTTGGGCAAAAGGAGGAGAGGTATTCCCATCAATTTGACCTTCTTGAGGGGTATGATGTTAACTGGGATATACTCTACAAAGAACAAGAGGGAAGAAACATTCTCCAACCCTATAAATATAGGGGAGCAAAATTATTCTACCCTGGGTAACAGATAGGGTAATGCCCTATTGTCCAGAGTTCCCTCAACCCTAGGAGTCCTCTATATCAATTGCTCACCCTGGGGGCTCAAGTAGGGTAGGAAGAGTTTGCACTGTGTCCTCGATCAGTGTTTCTCTCATCATCGACTTGTCTCAATAGCAATTATTTTATGTTCATATAGAACATCAAATCAAATATCATGTCATATCATATATAATCATATGAATCACAAAAGGATACCATAATCATCCTCCCTCTTAAGGAAGTGCCAGCCACAAGCCTAAATTTGTTTTGAACAGCTACATTGTCTCAATATATGAGAGTATCTTAGTCCCAATTATAAATATAGGACTTACTGTCAATCGTATAATCACAATTTATCCATGTCATATCTAGTTCATGCTCAAACAACTCTTTAAGGAGATTTTGTATCTTGTGTCACAGATAGCCATGCTAGAAACATCATGATCAACCTCGGTATTACTATGGACATTCTATCCAAGATATCATGGCAGATCAAAAACTAGTATCCAAATGTTCTTATCAATAACAATCTCAAATATCAGCAATACAGCTATGCAAATACATATCATAGGAGAAATATCTCATTCTCAATATAGAATACATCATGCAGATATTTCAAAGCATGTTTGATGGAAACTCTATGTGAGTGAAGCAACTCACTCATGAATTCATTAAGGTTCTATGCACATCATATATATATAGATGGATGTTCAAAGTGGAACAACAATGCTTTAACTGCTAGATGCCATGTCAAGTTCAACATCTTGAAATTCAAATCAGAGTATCCAAGGATTTTCATTTTGATTATTTAAAACATTTTCCGATAGCTTTGCAATATGGAATTTCTTTCCCAAATTCCTGAAATCAATTCATCATGACATGATACATTATTTCGGGCTTCATAATCCATCTCCCTCTGATTAGATCATCAAAGGCTCATCACTTGTCACAAGTAGATCATTAAGGTATAAAGCAAAAACCATAATCAATATCAAATCCATACCTTGGAACTCATCATATTAACTTAATCAAATAACTGTCAAATCTAGACATATTTGGATTACAATTCTCTAATCATAATGCCTTACTAAGCCACCATAATCATCCTTACATCACTCAATGTTATATCATCAGTCAACAAGGTCAACTCATCAGATTTTATAAGCCAAATCATGAACATTATCAAAGTCATCATTATCATAGTATTAATACTTTCAACCAGGGGAAAAGTGGAGCTCATATAAATCTCATATCAAATCATGACTTCATCATGCCAACACATTGTAATCATTCATGAAATATCAATCCAAACTTTATCAAGTCGTTCTCATAAGCATTACATAAGTCATTTTTTTCATCAATGCAAATGCATACACCAAGGACTAGTCATGAAAGTTCCACTTTCATGTTGAATCAAAATTATCATTTCAACCATTGTGTTAAGAATAAGGTGACAAATCTCCAAATAAGTCACCATTCCCACATAGTATCGATATTAGGGAAAATCAATAATCGTCAAATCAGATCACTAGACATCATGTCATGTTCAAATTTCTATCGTAGAGAGATCTATAGTTAAAGCACATCTCAATCATCAATTCAAAGTTATTTTCAAGAATCATGAAAAACGCTTTCACGTATACCAATAATGCCAAATCATGCCAACCTCTTGTAGCACAAACATAGTGATATATCTATATGTATGTCCCGATCACCTGCAAACACAAGTTAAGTCTGCATGTTCATGTTATGGAAAACATTTAACCCTTTCCTGCTAAAAAAACTTGTTGTTACCTGTAATACATCTGTGGTCCTAATATCTTCTAGGTGATCATCTGATTTCATGCACATTAATTCATTATATGGTCAAAAATTTAACTCAACAACTTCATAAATTTGTTAATAGTGATAGACTATGTCATGGACATCATGATTCAGAGTTCAACGGCTTCAGAAAGCTTCAGATGATGGTCAACAACAATAAAACCTATGGTCACTCTTTTAAGGTTAGAATGGGAGTAACTTGAGCTCTCAATGTACATAAATCATAATTCAGCAACAAATAAAACAAATAGTAATAAGGGTAAGAATCTTGAGAAGAGATTCTCCCTCTGACTGGGGATCAACATCATTTATATTCATTCATGTAAGCAACATGTCTATACTAGATTCATGTAACATCAGATCCGTTAGATCATAATCATATAGCTATCAACATCATGACATCAATATTTCATCAAAGTTTAGACTCAAAGCAGCAGATAGATCTCAAAGATTATGAACACAATAGCACTTTCTATCAAGTCACTCCATTAAGTTAGGACATTTGGTTTAACTATCTGTCATCAAGACAATGCCATAGGTAGTAAGAGATCTTTAATATCAATTCTACACTTATACCTCTCACACGCACTTCATGACCAATGAGGTCATATTAGGTCATTCAATAAAGATTTATGAAAACAACAAGAGTGTCAATTTCTCTTTCCATATGCTTTCATCATGCTTTTCACAAGCATTACCAACAGACTCATGTATATGAGTCAATGAATTATCCTTCTATATGAAATCCATCGTGACAAGTATCAAGAGTATCATTTTCTAGAGCCAAGGTGCTAGCCTTCTTTATAGGATCAATATATCCAACAAATAGATCATAGATGTTAGCCATCAAGTGTATCAATGTATCAATATTAGATAGCCCCATAGAATTCAATAAGATAAAAAATGTTCAACACCAGGTGCATCTAGGAAACATATATCCAAGTCACTTTCATATGCATGTATGATCTATTAAAGGAAGAGGCATTCTCATCATACCTTAGGGCTTACCAAGCCAATAGATGAAACACAACACACCATGCATACCTTGTATTCAAACACATGAGAACCTACTCCTTAGATATAGGGCACTTGAAGAACTTTGTCACCTTTTCATCAAGTACCTATTTATCTCTTTCATATCTATATCTAAAAATGATCCTAAAGAAGGAAATACTCATCACATCTCATCAAGGAGGTTAGAAAAATCCATATACTCAAATACATATGCAGGAAGTACACGCAATAAACATAATCATCAAATCCATAAGTCTATCAAGTAAGAAGCATCATAAGTCAAGAAATACTAATATTCAATGAGAGGTGGTCCTCTCCCTCTTGAACCAATATTCAAGATCCATCAATTTATATGGTCCATATACCAATGTTGTCTTCAAGTATCAAACCAGATCTGCTAGGGATTATCCCATCTAGGGCTTGAGCATCTTCACATTGAACAACTAGGTTCCATATCTCATGAAGTTTCCATAAACCAAGGTTTTCTCTTCAACCCTAACCTCATAGAACCCATCAAACCCTAATAATCAAGTTTCTTAGGGTTTTATTCAAACCCTGGAATTATTTTAGATCTCCACCATCCTCTTCTTTCTTTTATCAAAGGTGTCATCATCGGGGTGATCTCCATGACTTTTCTTCTGTCCAACTCTAATACCATGTTAAATTTTCTTAGGGTGACATTATTTTTTACTTTGATAATTTCATTTCACCTTAATACTTTAAGTTCACCCCATATCATCATTACATTATTCAAATCTACACCATTATACATCAACATATGCAATTACATAGAAAGAAACAAAATCATCATCATCATCATCAATGTAGCAGAATGTAAAAGGAACAATAGAAGAAAGCATGCACACACATAGAGACACTAGGATTGGTCAGAGATAGGGAAAAACCCACTATAGGAAACCCCTTGTAAATATGCTTCTTCTTAGATCATCATCAAATGATGTAGCAAAAGAGAGTACAATGATCCATAACTTTATCTATGTAGAAAAACAATGATGATACCTATGAAACAGATTGTATCATGCTAGGAATCAAAACCCTCATACTAATGGTTGTAATATGTTGTCACAAACTGATGTCAATTGTTGTATATTGTTGTCATTGTGTTGAATACTATTGAACATTGTTGTGTCGAATATTGCTAAACATTGTTGTTACTGTCAATGACCCCAATACATATGTTTGCAATGGAAACTAACAAATCATATCTAAAAATCTACAGATCTATATAATAGTAGAGAGAAACCTAGATCTACCAAATCACTGAAGTCAATTGAATCCAAGATGTCAAACCCTAGATCTGAACTCGGCTCGCTCCAATCGAAATTTTCTGTGTGCGATCAAAAATCTCATGTCGCTCTCTCAAATACTATATGCAAGCGATTGTGACTGTAGAGTCTCTCTTAGGAAGCCTTCATGCATGTGACTATGACATAATATTGTTAAAGCCTAGAGTTGCTCCCTCACTATTGTTGTGCAAGCGATCGGGGACTAGGACCTTCTAATCTGCCTCTAAACCCATAGTTCCTCCCATAAGCCATTATTCCAGTGTCCAAGGGTCTATAGTCACTCTCATAGGCTTATTTTCCAGCAACCAAGGACCAAGATGCCTTTTTTTGTGCTAGTTACCAAGATCTAGAAGACCCTAACCCAGAGTGAACCTTTTGCCTATAATTTTAGACCCTTGAGCGAACTCCTTCCATCGAATCTATGCAAACCAAGACAAAAGAGAAGAGAAGATGTGTCCAAATGATCTTGAGATCTCTTATATTTATAGGATTTCCTGAGGGGTCACTTGGGGTTAAGACTAACCCAAGCAGTTACTCATGTGGTTGGGGCTGACCCATTCCATAATACATGTGTGAGTAAAATAATTCATAACGCAACTTCTGCTTAACAAAATTGGGTGATCGTTAGGTCGATTTTTGTCCTCTCGAAAAGAGGAATCTAATGAAATCATCATATCGGTAATTTGAGTTGTCCAAGGTGTAATTTTACTATAGTTGCAAAAATTAACAGTATCACATTGATTTGTTGATCTTGCAAATAAGGTATCCTCCCTGAGCTATACTAAGGTACGTTGGTTTATTGTGATTTGGTTTAGCTGACATGATATACCTTGTAGGAAGAAATATCAAATGGCTAGCAAGATGGTAGATTACAAATACTCTCCCTATGAATCAAAAGAGAAATATGGTGTTAGGAACTCTTCCGATTTGGAAGATACATTGAGAAGATTAAAGGAAGAAATAAGGAGTTGTAAAGAAGATAATGACAAAGTCATGCAAGAATAGGAGAAACAAGCAGAGGTAAATGTAGTGATACTTTAGAGTTTGTCATATTTGCAATGACAGGGACCACATCGGATCAGATATGAGCAGGAGGATTGAACTAATGGGGCATATGGTATTAGATCGCATGGTGGTCACAAGTTAGATGGATATTACATGGTTAGAGATGGAAGATTGTTGGACACTCCGGATAAGAGAGGGGATAGACACATTTGTTATTCTAGTTCTGATTCAGATAGACACTATGATCATCATCATTATCATCCTTATAGGAGGAGTGATAAGTGATACATTATAGATGAGTTTAAGAAATAAAAGCCACCTAATTTTGATGGAGAGATGAAGAAACCACAAGATGTAAAGGCATGGTTTCTTGGCATGAGGAAGTTCTTTAGATTACATGATTATTTATAGAACATGAAAGCTAGAGTAGCTACATTCATTCTCAAAGGTAAACCAGATGTTTGGTGGGAATATGTGAAGAATGTAAGATGTATTCATGAGGAGGACTTGACTTGGAGTGAGTTTGAGCAGTTATTCAAGAAGAAGTACCTATCAAGAGATACTTTGATGGCAAAGAAAAACAATTTTATGAGCTAAAGATGGGATCGATGACAGATGATGAGTACACTGGCAGGTTCTTGGAGTTATTAAGGTTTGTACCTTATCTCATGGAGGAGAAGGCCAAAATTCAGAGTTTCATTAGTGGATTATTGGTTGCATTTAAAGATAATATTGAGTTCGATGAGCCTAGAGGCCAGTTGAAAGATAAGGCATTGCTATGAGCAATCAAAGTGTAGATCTAAGACTAAGCCATATTGGAAAGGTATTGAAAATAACAAAGGAAAATGGGACAAGGAACGAGCAAGACCTCAGGATTTAGGTAATAAGGAGAATATTGCACCACCTAAGAGGCTCAATGCATCATATAGAGGACAGGGACATCGATCTGAGGAGAAGAATAAGGAGCCCATGCGGTTTTGGACTTGTGTAGGAGATCATCACAAGAGACATTGTCCATAGTATCAGGGTGCTATACCTTGGATATATAGTGCACAAGACACATAGACTATTGGGGATGTTGGTCAATGTGTTCCTTGTATTTATATAGGAGTGGATAAAAAATAGGCAGACTATCTAGCATCTATCATTGAGATAGAAGGTAAGCTTTGTGATCAAGTTATTTCTATTTTTATTGACCCTTGATATACTTATAGCTATGTTATTCCTGACTTGGTTGATACGTGTGGTTTGAGTAAGAAATTTCACGCAAATTCTTGGTTAGTGCAGTTGGCTACAGGTATGAAGAAGTGAGTTCATAATTGGGTAAGAGTTTGTGCATTTGATTTGAATGGTATGCCTACCACAACACATTTGAATGTATTACCATTGGGATCATACAATATGTTTTTAGGCATGGATTGATTGTATCTTCATAGAACTAAGGTGGATTGCTATGAAAAATATATTGAGTGCTTGGATGACAATGGAGAACCAAGAGTCTTATAGGGTAAGAAGTAATCCATATCAATTAGAATGGTGACAACTATGTAAGAAAAGCGTAGCCACAGAAAAGGGTGTGTGTTATTTCCAGTACACATTTCTAGTGATAAGGGTAAGGAAGGTGAGGATGCATATGTGTTGAGAAGATACCTAGTTCTACAACAATTTAGGGATATATTTCTTGAGGATATTTAATAGTTAGCACCTCACAATGACATATACTTTTCTATTGAGTTGGTTTCAGGGGCAGCTATGGCATCAAAAGCACCTTACAGGATGAGCACACCTGAGTTGGTAGAGTTGAAGCTAAATTTGAAGGAAATGTTGGTCAAGGGATACATTAGGCCAAGTGTATCACCATGGGGCACACCGGTGTTGTTTGTGAAGAAGAAAGATGGTATTCTTAGATTGTGCATTGACTACAAGTAGTTGAACAAATTGACCATCAAGAACATGTATTTGTTACCGAGGATTGATGATTTGTTTGATCACTTGAAGGGAGCAACAGTGTTCTCAAAGTTTGATCCAAGATTCGAATATCATTAAGTACGTATCATAGAGGAAGACATTTACAAGACATATTTTTGGACCATGATAGGTATTTAGTAGTAGTCTTGAGGTTATTAAGAGAGCATCAGACTGAGGCAGAATAATTATGGCACGTTGTCTCCAAAGAGGGCATTGCAGTAGATCCAGAAATGATAAGGGACATGATGGAGTGGGTAGCTCCTAAGAATGTGGATGAGGTGAGATCTTTCATGGGGTCGGTAGGCTACTATAGGAGGTTCATCACGAACTTCTCACAGATTTCTTATCCTATCACGTCATTGCAGAGGAAAGGTAAGAATTTTTAATGGACATAGCAGTGTGAGGCTAGTTTTGCATAGCTAAAGTAGTTGTTGACACATGCACCAGTGTTAAATATTGCAGATTCGAGCAAAGATTTTGTAGTATGCACAGATGCTTGCAAGAAAGGACTTGGTGGATTTGTTATACAGGATGGACAAGTTGTATGCTATGAGTCACGAAAACTAAATGAGCACGAGTAGAACTACCCCACACATGATCTTGAGTTGGTATCGATTATACATGTGTTGAAGATGTGGAGGCACTATCTTCTGGGCAGTAGATTTACATTGATGATTGATCACAGTGGGTTGCAGTGTCTATTTGACCAACCAAATATGAATGGTATGTAGCCTTGGTGGTTGACTACGATGAATAAATTCTATTTTGAGATCGGGTACATCAAAGGTAAAGAGAACAGAGTGGAAGATGCTCTTAGTAGGCGGATAGATGTAAATCACTTAGCAGTTATGAGATCCTATGGGACAAATTTACAGGATAGGATCTTGCAGGAAGGTAAGCAGGATGTCAGGTACTTGGAGATTATGCATAGGTTTCAGCAGAGTATTGGTATATGTACAAGTGATAATACAAGTGTAGGTACAAGTGTTAGTACATGTATGGGTATAGGTACAGGTGGTAGTATAGGTATAGGTAGTGGTACAAGTATAGGTATAGGTGCAGGTGCATAGGATGTAGACTATTGTCTTATGGTAGATGGATTGGTTAGATTCCAAGACAAGACATATGCGTTGGATAGAAGTGAACTCAAGAAGGTGACCTTGAGATAGTTTTATGCGAAACTATATTTAGGTCACACAGGTTATCAGAAGACAATGACAAAAGTGAAGAGATTTTATTATTGGAGGAACCTAAAGAGGGATGTAGCAGAGTTTGCGGCTAGGTGTTTTGATTTTCAGCGTGTGAAGGTAGAGTGTAAGCATATAGGTGGACTACTACAGCCAATTGTGATTCTAGAGTGGAAATGGGAATCATTTCCATGGACTTCATCACAGGTTTTCTGAGGATAGTGAGACAACATGGTTCCATCCTATTTATTATGGACAGGTTGACAAAGATTACACACTTCATTCTAGTGAAGTCTACTTTCTTAGCTAGCAATGTAGCATAAGTATTCATTAGATATGTGGACAGATTGCATGGTGTGCTGAAGAAGATTGTGTCAGACAAGGATGTTAAGTTCACTTCCAAGTTTTGGAAGGAGTTATTTGCAGGTTTGGGAATAGAGGTGGCTTTCAGTAAAACTTATCATTCAGAGATAGAGAGGGTCAATAGGATATTGGAGGACATTTTGAGGATGTATTTGATGCATCAATGGTAGAAATGGGAGTATCTTCCCCTGGTTGAGTTTTCATAAACAAATGGTTATCCGAAGTCATTGAGGATGAGTCCTTTTGAGGCATTATATGGACAAAGTTGTAATACTCCCATCTGGAGTGATCTAGTGAATAGGGTACTTATTGGACCAGATATGTTGGAAGACATGGAACAAGAAATGTAGGTAATCAAGAAGAATCCAAAGGAAGCACAAGATAAGAAAAAGAGCTATGAAGGTCATAATAGGTTGTTTAAGGAGTTACATGTTGGGGAACAAGTGTACTTGTGCATCAAACCAAGATGATATCCTTACATATTGGATCATGTGCAAAGCTGGCACCATGATTTTCTGGACCCTTTAGTATTGTTGAGAGGATTGGGCCAATTGCCTATCGACTTGCACTACCTCCGATAGTGAAAGTACATGATGTTTTCCATGTGTCATTGCTTAAAAAGTATGTTAGAAATGTTGATCATGTGAATGACTGGTCTTTATTGTAGGTGGAACCACATGGACAATTCTAGCTAAAGCCTTCGTGTATATTGTAGAAAAAAGCGCTCATTCTCCAGAATCGAGCAATTGAGCAAGTTAAGGTGCAATGGAAGCACTTTGGGCCCGATGAAGCTACATGGATATGGCAGATTAGATGTGGGCTATGTATCCTTCCTTGTTTGTTAGTTCAGGAAAAGCAACTTTGGCATGGTGTTTTGGTATATGTCTTGATATGTGTTTTACTATATGTTTGGTGATTTTTGTATATGTACATATGTATATGGATGTAAATACTGCCATGAGATATGTCATAAAGCTCCAATAAGCAATATGGGTGTCATTTCATGATGATGTTATGTTTTTATGTTTTCATGTCGGTTTGTTTCTCAACAGGTTGATCATTGTAAATACTGCATTGAGCTAAGTTAAAAATCTCCATTGACAGTATAATTTTCTTACAATAATTTGTGGTTATAGGTGTTTTTGAATACCAAGGTTGGTGTTCGCCCAAGGGGGATGGTTTTTTAATAGCCCTAGTGAAAATTCCATGTAATAAAAGTTAATAAAGGAAAGATAATAACCATAGTTGATGGGACACGTATTCCAAGTTGAATGTTGGGAAAGACATCCACTTGTGGGTGTTCATTGATTGTTTACTGGCAAAGAAAATTAGCAAAGGCAATGGTTAAGACTTTGGAAAGGAAAAATGGAGTTTTTTTGAACATTATTTATGAAAATGATGGAAATTAGTTGAAAATGGAGGCGAAAGGTTACAGGTTGCATTTGAGGAGGAAAATGAAGAAAATAAAGGCCTTATTCATAAAACGGCTTCTGAGGATCAGTTGGTAACCTTTTTTCAGTTAAGTTTTAGAGCTCTCTCATTATTCCCTCCGTCTCATACTCTTGGAGACTTAGATTTTTCTTTGAGCACCCTTGGGGAGTGTGGCATAATTGGATTTTTGGAGCAAGAAGGCAAATGAAGAGTAGGAAAGCACAAGAGGACATCATGATCAATATCTACAGTTATATTTTATTGCAAGTACCAATTTTCATGTATGTTTTCCTCACTAGTTTTTCCACCCATGGCATACGCATGTGGATTCTTGGTCATGATTTGTCTCTGGATTGGAGGATTGCCTAGATTGACAATGGATTTCCTAGCCGTACCATTTCCTGGATAGTCATGGAGATTGTGGGTTCATTTCATTGTTTTGTTTTTGGTTGGTCCTCATGTTTCCTTAGCTTGGGTTGAGTTACTAGTTCCTAGAGCCTTAGTTAGGAAAATGCTCTAGAGCCCTGTAACAACTTGGGTTGAGTTACTAGTCCCATAGTCTTGGTTGGAAAAACACTCTAGATCCCTTGGTGAGTTGAGTTACTATTCTTGGAGCCTTGGTTGGACAAACACTCTGGAGCCCGACGACAGATGTGGGTTGAGTTACTAGTCTTGGAGCGTTGGTTGGAACAAATGCTTTTGAGCCCTAAATGGCTAGGATAGAGATCGACCTAATGATGGTTTTGTGATGTTTGACTATGAGGTGGAATCATTTTTTGATGGGTTGAGGTGGATGGCCTCTGGAATCCTTACATGGTATTTTATTGGTGTGTTCTATGATATCCTACATTAATTCTTGGAATATGTCATGGGGGTGAATGGCCAAAGAGAGATTTGGCTCAGCCATTCTATGGTCGGGTGGAATGTGGGATTCTCATTCCGGGTTTTCATTTTGCATCATCAGTATGAGGTTATTTCTCCTTGTATTTCTATGAGTATTATATTGGATTATATGTGATTTAATTGGTATTTCGTTGCCATTATATTGGTTATATACATGTTTTATTATAGTAGTTATGTATGGCTCTCATCATGTTTTTACTTGTAAATGAATGATCAATGTATCTATGACCTAATGGATAAAATGGTAGTCAATGTGTTGAGGCATCAATGTTTCTTAGAAATTCTTAGCTATGCATGAGCCCCTATGCTCAAATCTATTATTTACACCTGTAGATTACATATTCGTGATATGTTTGATGAAATGTCTATCGTGGCTAGTAGGGGTTCAATCAAAGTCTTATATAAGTAATTGCATTAGTACTACTTTTTGCATGTTATCTTACTATTTTGAAGGTGTCATGCAATTCTAGGCAGTGACCTAGGCTCTGGGCTAGAAAATGTGGCTTAATTCCTAGGGACACTAGTGAAGAACTGAGAAAAAGAGTCATTGGATGTTGGCTTATAGGCTTGTGAGAGCATCCGGAGGTCCCTAGAGACTAGCATTCCCATAGCATGAGAGCGTCCAAAGGTCAAGTTGTCCAAAAGTTCAATGGGACCTAGAGGTTGGTTGGCAGAAAAGTTGGATTGGTTCGTGGGGATCCCAACGCTAATGTTGAATGTTTATATGGTGTGCTTCTATCGATTCCACTTCCTTAACATGACTTAAGAGGTCGAATAGTATCATAGTGGCCTCTTGTCACATATTAAGCCCCCTAGCCAGTTTCTTGGGTAGATGTGGAAGGAGGGTGCTAAAAACTACCAAGTTCAAAGTTTAAATAACAAATGGTAAACATCCAAGTGCCACGTAAATGTCCAAGTGCCATTGCAATCATTCATCTCTTTTCTTAAATGTCAATGGTAAACCTATGTGAAATTTTGTAGGTACCAAGCATCAGTTTAATTAGATGTTTGGGAATGAAGGCATAGGGGGACTGTCAGCTCTCCCTTCCATTTGTGATAATGTCATTCTTGGCTTGGATAACCAACTTGTAAAGTGATAGAAATAAAGCATGGAAAATATTATAGAATTACAAGCTGTAATACGTGTTCCATTCATATAATGGTAGCAAACAGGTGGAATGGGCATTGGCATTCAACCAAATAACACCATTCCTTAAGTTAATGTCTCAACAAAGCAAGATATTAATAATGTTCAACCAAATATTGGAAAAGGATATGAGGATGTAAATGAAAGAATGAATAAAGTACATTATGGACTATTATAGTCTTTATATAAAAATATTGCAGTTTTCAATGACTAATAGTTCTTTTCATAAATGGATGGCTTTGATTTAATTGTGCACCCCCTAGCCTTCTCAGTGTTTAGTGAAAATGGGGGTGAATAGTTACTGGTTTCTTATAAATAACCTTTTTTTATGTGGCACATACAAATGAATCGTGACATCCCCTGCAGAAAAACCACTTACCAGTAGAGACCCCTCCCCCCTGCAAACAACTTCATAAACTGTTGGTGTAAATTTTCACAGGGTTTCTAAACAATGGAATTCGACTACATTATGGGCGAATCCAGACGAAATTAAAAAAATCCAAGACATGGGTTTTGTGAAAAATTATGTCAATTAGGTGCGAAATGGGAATTTCTGGCAAATTCTAAGCGTTTTCGAAGATTTCCTCATATCTCTGAAGGGCATACATCTAGATTTTGCAATGAAAGAAAACAATAGTATCTTTTTTCTTTGACTAAGATGAGTGTTCCTTTAGAAAAAACTCCTAGAACCTATGAAAAAAAATTCTAACGCCATATATATAACAAAGAAATTATCTTCCATTCAATCAAGGAGTAGTTCTAATTAATCTGATAATTCCAATCCTCATAAGGTTTTATGCATGGTTTTCAAAGCCTACACAAAGTTTCAAAACATGGATGAAATAATGGAGAGGTTCAAGATTTCTATTATAAAGTATCGATGTTCAATTGTTGAGAAATATACCCTGCATTTAATGACAAAGTTTAAAATGAATGATTCTATCTGTAATTCTTTAAGGCTTATCATTAGGAGTAACAAATTCGATGACACATATGGGATGATGTTGCAAAAATTTGCACTTTAACTAGGATTTCAAATTGGAATGATCCAACATGCTTCTCAAAACAATGATGTAAACATCTTACTAAGTACTACAAATTTGGTGGTTTATGGGTCCTTTCATGAAGAACAATATTTTACATCTATTCTGATACGAGAAATGTCCTTTGAAAATCCAGTGATTGTTCCCAAAATCCCCATAATTCAAAACTATATTGAATATGGAATACATGGGCTCCTATTTCCAGTTGGAAATGTTAAGATGATAATAGACACAATGTCCTTGGCAATAATAAATGACAATTTATCCATTTTAACTCATAAGATCGCATTGGCTAGTAGATTGCATGCAAGGGATTTAACAGTTTTTAATGTTATAGAAGGGTATTCTGCACTATTTGAGAATGTTCTTCACTATCCATCTGAAGTGGGGATTCCTCGGCATGTTTCAGATATCCCATGGGAAATAAAAGGGTTGTGGAAATGGATGTTGATGGAGAAACCATTAATCTTAGATGTTGAATACATTAAACAACCATTAAAAAAAATCTAGTGTATTTTTTTAGGATGAGGAGTTATGGAGAAAGGGTCCTCATGTTGGGCGCAACCCAACTTGGCCTAGATTTTGGTGAAGACTCCACATTTTTTGGAGTGGAGTGTGAAGTAAAGGATGTAGTGGAGCACGAAATGGACCACACAGTGGAGCAACAGAGCTCCAAAGTGGACCCCGCAGTAGATATATCACGCGGTATATTGGCTTAAGGGCGGGTTGAAGCCCTTCCTTTTTGTTAAAATAATGTAATATTATAAATGATGAATGGTTTTCAGACCATAGTAGCTTGTATTAGGGGATTCCATAGTAGATGGACCATGGTATTGCAATGATATATCCCTCGATGTAATAGCATATATGGGGATCAATAATAAAAAAGAGAATCATCATCTTATGATCTAGATCTATTTTATGGTTGTATATTTTTTATTTGTACTTTGGAAGGAAGGTTAGGCTCTACAGCTGAGTGCGTAGAGCCCTACAGTCTGTAGCTAAGTGCATAGACTGCCTGCAATTGAGTGTGTAGACCAAGAACTATTTGTTGTATAAGTTCTCTATTATAAGTAATAGTTCTTGTGGAATAAGTCCCAGATTGGGATGAACCACGATAAAATTTGTGTCTTCACGTGTTTATTTTCTTATTATATGTTGTAGCATGGTAGTTTATTATAGTTGCACTTTATTTCAGCACAATGATGATGTATGGATTTATATGATATGTTTTAAGTGATGAATGTAATGTGGCGAAGTAATGCAAAGTAATTTATGAATGTTAAGTATAATAAAACAAATAATACCACATCTTCACATCCCTCAAGGCTGTAGAAACCTGGTTCTGCATCCTCCCTTAGTCACCTCGGGTGAGACTACAATCTTCTTACAAGTTGTTGTGGAAAGGGCCAGTGATTGGGGTTTTTGTTGGTGTGTAGTAAAAGATTGAACTTGGGTCAACTAAACCTAAGCCAATAAATGGTTCCATTGTTGAGACTGGGATTTGTTTGAGGGATATGTGGATGTGGCATTCGTCGAAGAAAGAAATTCAAGATTGGGTAGAACAAAAAGAGCAATAATTTACAGATCAAGAGAATAGAAGCCCGCGTTTGTCACCTCAAAGGTGGTTACAAAAGTATATTTTCAAAGTTCAATACAAACTTTTCTTCACTTTGTTTCATGTCGAGTTGTACAAGTGGATATTAAGGTTGACTGAAAGACAATATTGTTTTAAAGGAGATGAACCTAAGGAGTTGACTCCTGAATTGACATAGTGACTCAAAAACACTGATAATAGGATTTCAAGGGTTGTTAATTTCTAGATTGACAACACCTTGTAAGGATTCATTACTGAGTTCACAATAGACTTGAATGTGTCATATAGTGAAGCAGAATGAAAATTCTTCAAAGGACCGTGAGGTAATTACTTGATATCTCTGAAACTCTGGATTAACATGTTTTTGTGTGAAAAAGGAGTATTATGAATTCAGTCAAATTATTACATTACTTATGTTTGGGAAAAGATCTGAAGAAGATATCAGAACAACATGAAGTGGAAAAAGATATAGAATAGACACATGAAAGAGATTTCATGGCCAAGATTCGAACACTTCATAGAAACTGATTATAGACCTCTTTTGAGTGAATTTAAAAGTGAAGGAAGCCTCCCTGAGAAGCCCCAGGTAACTCTGTACTGTAGTATTCACTCTTCCATCCTAAAAGTTTTTTGAATCCAAAATCAAGTAATAGTTAGGGTGATTTTGGTTTTACTCAACCCCCTACTCCCCTACCCCTCCTAACCCCATCCCCTCCCCTTATGAATCCCCCTCCCCTCCCCCTCTTAGAATAAATATGGTCAATGATATTAAGCTACCTATTTTTAAATGAATTACATCAGAGGATCTAGAATAGTTTTGGTTTTTAAGTGAAGCAGTATGGATAGTGAAGCAGGTCCATGATGACAATATATAGAAAGTGCATCTCATCACGACATTCTGAGATAAGGCATTGACATTGTATATGAAGTATTTTCATAATCAGATTAGATCATTCAATGACATTAGATAGTGCCTACTGAGTCTATTTGGGAATTTTATCAAAGATTCAAGGTATTATTAGATCAGGTGAGCTTTGACATAGCTTCGCAACAACATAAGCAATGGTTCATGGTTGTGTTGCTACCACATATTAGATTTCCTTTAGCGCAACAGAAGATAGAAACTCAAGCCAAAGCTTTAGAGCTTTTGATTAAATTAGAAGCTTCACCTATAAGAGATACCAACGCAAGTATGCAATAAATTCAAATTCAATTGGAAAATTTGACTCTGTAATTACAAGATATGAAGAAAAACAAAGAAGTCATAGAAGAATTTTGGTGTATGAAGTGAAAATCAGAAGGCCACTCTAAAGAACAGTGCCCTCTCTTTAGAAATTACATGGATAGTGGAGCATTGAATCCTTTCAATGTCAGATACAGCCTATGGTGCAAGATCTATAAAAATATAGGATAACATCGTTCAAAAGATTTTTATTTGTTGCAAAAATATGTGCATACTATCCCAGGAACCATTGTCGATCTTATGAACTAATGATGGAACGAGGTGTTGACACTTATAGAATGAAAATAGAAGAACATGAACATGAGGACAATGGATAGTGTAATGGTCGAGGTGGTTATCAAGAAAGAGGTCGAGGTAGTGGAGTTGGTTGAGGATGTGGACAAATTATTTTCTATAATTTTGGCTAACCATGACACTTTGCGAGAGATTGTCAGAATCCCACTACTACATGTAAGTATTGTAAATATTTTGACCATGCAATTGAAGAATGTTTAGTACTTATGGAAAAAATGGAAGAAAAGAGAAACTATAAGCTGACACAGAATATCCAAATGATGACTGCGGAAAGATGAACTAATGATCCCTGAATCAGTATTGTTACTAGAAGTGGAGCTACGACTGGTGATGACAAAGTGAATGGAAAGTTTGAAACTGCCTGGGTTAGAAATACTGCTAAAACATCTCCTGTCTTTGGTATTTAGAAGGAAAAAGAAGTGTTTATGGAAGCCAAGCAAAGATTTATGGATGATGGAGCTTCGACATCTAGTGCACAACCGAAACAGAAAAGTAACTATGACATAGCATCAACTTCGACACAGGAACAATCTTTGACACAAGATTAGGATTCAACGAACCAAGTAGGTATTTTAAGGTCTTTTCTATAAAATTGTATGAATTTTATAAGAGATCAAAAGGTTGTAGAAGGACTTCAAGAATTGATAGATTCATGTGCATCTAAAGAAACACCACGAAGTGAGTTGCATGTAGTTAATAACTTGCATCAACATAAGAGAATAGGAAGGGAAATGAGGTTTAATGTGCTAATAGGAAAATATGAGATGGATCAAGTTATTTTAGATATGGGATCTGAATCTAATGTTGTGACGAAGCAGACATGGGAGTTAATGGGTAAGACAAAGCTACAATGGTCACTTGTTCAACTAAGGATGGAAAATCAACAGAAGATATTCCCCTTAGGAAGACAATCAGGTGTAACATTTGACATTGAAGGAGTTCGCACTCCAACTAACTTTGAAGTAATAGAAATTCTGGATGACAGTAACCCCTATCCTACATTGCTTGTACTTTATTGGGAATTTGATAACAAGGCTATAATTAATCTGAAAAAGAGATAAGTGATATTCGAAGGGAATAATACGAGGGTAATTACTCCCTTTGATCCATCATAAGGAGTGAGATATACAGAGATAGTTAGAGAAGAGTATTGCATAGACGATATAGATAATATCTATCCGTTGACAACAAAGGAACAAGATTTTGTTAACCCTACTATAGAGGGAAATATAGCTTGTGAACGTGATTGTTCTTGCGCATCAAACTCTGAAGAAGAATTTGAGAATTGGAAGAACATGCTACATGAAGTATCTATAAGGCATTGTCCAAGAATTTCCAAGTCAGTTCACTGCATGACATCTAAGATATGTAACCTACCTTATTATGATGGGTTGGGCGATGTGAATATTTTTCTTAATGGTTATGAAGAACAGGTTCCATAAACTCAACTATTGTTAGCTTTAGATATAGCCTTGAAATCTACTCTTGCTAGATGGTGGGGTACACATAAGAATAATATAAGAGAATGGAAATAATGTCTAAGGTTGATGTGGATAATATTTTGTCAGAGAAGCATAGAGATGGAACTAAAATATGATGATGAAACTAACCCCAAGGAGCATATCTATTTATGTACCAAAGCATGGAAGGAGATCCCACAATGAGAATGGGTACATGGGTTCATTCATACATTGGAGACAATTCCTCAGAATTGGTACCTATAAATAGAGCTTCGATATGGTACTGTGAGCTGGGAAGATATGGTCTATGTGTTTATATTGACATTTAGGTTTGAAGATGATTATCCATATATAGATTCATCCCCTCTAATAGTTAAGAAGAATATCTTTGAAAATACAACTCCAAGGATATGACAACAACCTAATTGGGTTGCGCATATAGAACATGCACTAGAATGCTACAACCTATTTGTAGAAGAAGAAGAAGTCAATCCTTGCAACATTGACATAAAAGAATTAGAAGGACATCGTGAAGTAAATGGACCCAAGCTTGAGATGCCAGATATAACGAAGCCACTGAAGACAAAGAAGGTAAATATAGGATCAAAAGAGGAACCAAGTTTTGCAACTATAGGAGATTATTAGGATGAAGGGACAGTGAGAAAAGTTACAGAATTACTTCATGAGTATCAGGATTTGTTTCCCACTAAGTTTTCAAAAATGAAGCGTATAGTAGGATACTTAGGAGTTATAAAGATCCTCCTTAAACCTGATGTGAATCCAGTTAAACTAAGACCTTATAGATTGAATTCAAAGTATAAGGAGAAAGTAAAAGTTGAGCTGGATAAAATGATAGCTGCGGGGATTATTGAACCTATGGAAGCATTCAATAAGATTTTGGAGAATGCATTGAATAAGGTATGCAATGTAAACAAAGATGACTGCGATCTTAGGATTCCAGCAGTATTATGGGCATATAGGACTACATGAAAGAAGTTGAAAAACCAAACAACCTTCAGGTTGGTTTATGGTAAAGAAGTTGTGATGCCCATGGAATACATTGTGCCTAGCTTGAGGATTCCAGCTTTCACAAAGATGGCAGAACCTAACATAATGGAGGAAAGAATGTCACAGTTGATTTCTTTGGAAGAAAACAAATTTATAGTAGGACTCCATCAACAAGTACAAAAAGAAAAAGAAAAGGCTTGGCATGATAGACATATTAAGAAAAACAAGTTCCAAGCAGGAGACCTTGTTCTCCTCTATGATAATAAGTTTAAGAAATTTCGAAGAAAATTCAAAATGCATTGGTTAGGCCCATATGTTATCAAGTATATTGTTGATGGAGGCACAATTCAATTAGTGAATTTAAATGGAGAATTGATTCAAGGAAAATTAAATGGAAGCAGGTTGAAGTTGTGTAGGGACAACCCTACTCCTATAGCTTGGCTTTGAGGAAGAAAGGAAAAAAGTATTAGTGCCACTTACAGTTGAAAGTGGGCACTAGACTATAGACTATATTGTAGAGAGCTTTGACATAGAAATTACTTCACTACAATCTGGAATATGTCTAAGCTCGTAGAAGCCTTGATGTAAGACGAGATGTTCACTACAATGTGGAATACGTCAAAGTTTGTTAGAAAACAAAAATATGACTATTAAAAGGGAAAAATATGCAGAAAATTGCCTTTATGAGGACAAATTGGAAAAATATAAGGATATATATGCAATTAATGAACACAATATGAATGCAATCTAGAAAAAATTAGGTCTAATGATGAGCTTAAAATTTCATAATTGTTATAAATAGCCACCTCCTACCTAGATCGAATGCTTTGCTCAATTGAGAATTCAAGTCTTAAGAGTGCAAAGAAATTGCATAAGTGTTAGATGTTGTATGTCGTCTGAGCGTTCTTGGGAAGAAATTGTGTGAAATTTTCGTGAGAAAGGATTATCTAGAATCGTGGAAGCTGCTAGTATGCTCATAGCACTAGTTGAGATGCCCATAGTAGCATCAGTCACAATACCATCACCACAAAAACAAAAAATATCCCTGAGGAAGAAACTAACTAAGGAAGAAAGAAGCAAGAAGAAACAAGATAAGAATCATATCAAAACTCAACAACAACCCAATCTAGTCAAAGATAGTGAAGAAGAAATTGAGGAGATATAGATAGAAGTAGGTAGTGCAGTATTTTTATCACCTCTACCACCATACATACAGTTGAGGAAACCAAAGGCTAAACCTATAAAAGAATGAAAATATGTGATGTATGGCCCTTTAAACCCTTGTTGTTGGAAGCAATACCATTTTCAAGAGAATTTTTAGGGAAGATTTTGCAACTCAAGTTCACAGATTATGACTTTAAGACAGGAAGAAGTACCCTCAGCTCGCATAGGACCATTATTTAAAGTAGGTACACTACCCAGACAACAGAGTGGCGAGGCTGGAACCACACCAATGGGAAAATGGGTTGGCGTATTCAATACTACTAAATATGTTGAACGTGTCACACTTCGATAGAAGTGCGGGGAGCACAGTGTGCGTGTGACAGTTGCTCGTGTTGGTGCACAATGGAGATTTATGAATGGGGAATAAGATCCCTAGGAACCCAATGTTAATCTAGAGGATCACGATATTAGCATACCAAGGGTGGAACCCTACAGAGGAGTTCATTGGAAAGGATTAGGACCACACCATAATGGACAATATGAAGAAAAAGTCCAGGTTTCTCAAAGGAAAGAGAGGTTATGATATAAATTCAATTAGTGACCAAGTAGTTCACAAAGCACATATTGGCTGGGAAGATTATGAGGAAATGTCGCACGAATGAAGTTCCTGTGTCAGTGGTTTCATTAACCACATAGTGTGCCAATGGGGTCCAATATTATTAGGTTGGGTACCTTTGTAAGGAGTTCCTAGATGACTGTCATGAGGTCCAGGAGAAAGGCACAACTTTCCATTACGCTTGGTTGATTTTTATTATTGCTATGTTGGCGTGAAAAGAGCAAAAGGAGTCATAGTTTCCTCTGGAACCTTTAGATTTATATGAAGCCACGAGGTATGCTTTGTTGTAGTATACCAGCAAAGCATCGCGCGCACAAGAAATAAAATATTTTCTGTATTGTATCACATGGATTTTCATGTTCTAGTGAACCAACATCCCTGACTCTCACTGAGTGTATATGAGAAGTATAGATATGTGGTGAAGTTCAAAGCAGATTTTCACAAATTATACATACAACCACATATGGATATAAATAATAAATGGCATGCCCTACCATGTATCATGACAGGAGATGATTTGTTATCACTGGTACATAAATGGCCTGCAAAATGGATGACTCCATTGGAGGAAGTAAGAGACAATGTGACAAAAGAAGAAGAGGTGGACACTTTGCAACATCGTGAAGCCAGTGCAAATGACAAGGAGGGGGATGAACATGAATCAGAGGAAGAGGAGCAACCTGATGAGGGTCATTGGGATCCTCCTAAGGGAGATGAGAAGACTAAGGAGATAGAAAAGGCAGAAACAGAACGAACTGTCGCAGAGAAGAGGAAGGCCTAGGGAGAGGCTTCCACAAAGATAAAAAAGAAGTAGAAAGATGATAAAAAAAAATATATGATACCAATGGTCCTTAGTGATGGGGACTTGGAATAGATTAGAGATAGGATTCATGAGGATAAAGTTGAATCCTAGAACAAAGTAGACGATCACTATGATGCACTTCTCATAGGTGTGCAGGAGACGATCGTGGAATCAAAAATTTTGTCACTAATAGTTAGAAAACCCACACAGATAGAGGAAAGGGTTGGAGCATAAAGGAATATAGAGCCTGCACTTGCAATGAGGTTAGCACAGATACCTACAAGAGCTCTACAGTTCTACTCTACCAAACTATAGTAGCAGGCTAAGGAATGGAAGCATGTCAACATGAACATCACTATAGTGTCATTGCTAAGATTACATAAGCTACACTTAGAAATTATAGAGGAGTTGAAGTTGCAGGAACAACATACATCATAGCTAAATATATAGGTAGAAAAAAAGAATGCATTGCGTTGTGGCAGAAGCTTGAGTAGGTGATCCAAGAAAGGGATCGAGTAGCACGCCAACACCAGAATCTCAAGGAGGTAGTGGAAGCAACATTCATATAAATTTTGGACCTTGATGTCTGAGAAGAAGACATAGTAGAAGACAAGGTCGTGAAGCTCGGTCTAGCAGTGAAGGGGTACAAGGAGAAATTTTTGACAGTACAATTTAAGTATGAAATGAAGATTAGTGAGCTACAAATGAACATGCAACCAACTATGCCAAAGGAAGTGAGGGATCAGAGGGAGATTGACCTAAATACTATCATGGCTAGCATCTCTGCAACATTGGCAAACTGTGGGAAATTTTTAGATGAAAGTTTGGAAATTTGGACTTGGCTGTAGGAAGATCAAAATGTACAGAAACTATAGGAAGAAATGAAAAAGAAGAAGTAGCAGTTAGAAGTGATTCGGGAAATGACAAAGACCTTACCAATCTCATAGAATCTTGTGAAGATCAATGAGAGTAAGCCCCTCCAAAATAACATTGAGGAACTGAAGAAGGAGGACCAAATTTTGATAGAGAGGACTAAGCCTTAGTAGGATGAGGCCCTCCAACTATCATAGGTAGTGGATGAGAAGCTTCAAGAGCTTCGAAAAAGGGAGACATCATTGGTACAAAAGGTTGCAAAGCATGTGATAGAGGCACTAGTGGAGGAAGTACCCAACGACGAAAAGGAGGTGACAGAAACTCTGTAGGAGTTCAACTAGGCCTACAACATCACCACAACCAAAATTAGAGGCAAAGTAGCTAAGTGACTCAAGATGAATCACATGTGAGTGTTTGGGGCCTTTTGGGCACATCCCAACTTGGCCTCTATTTTAGTGAAGACTCCACATTTTATGAAGTGGAGTGTGAAGTAAAGGATGCAATGGAGCATGAAGTGGACCATGCAATGGAGTATCAGAGCACCAAATTGGACTGCACAATAGATATACCACATGTTATATGGGCTTAGGGGCTGGTCAAAGCCCCTCCTTTTTGTTAAAATAATGTAACATTGTAAATGATGAATGGTTTTCGAACCACAATAGCTTGTATTAGGGGAGTCCATAGTATATGGACCATGGTATTGCAATGATATATACCTCGATGTAATAGTATATATAGGGATCAATAATAAAGAAGAGAATCATCATCTTATGATCCAGATCTATGTTATGGTTGTATATTTTTTATCTTTACATTATAAGGAAGGTGAGGCTCTACAGTTGAGTGCGCAGAGGCTTGAAGTCTGGAGTTGAGTGTGTGGACTGCCTATAGCTGAATGCATAGGCCCAAGAACTACTTGTTGTACAAATTTCTCTATTATAAGCAAAATTTATTGTGGACGTAGTCCCAAATTGGGATGAACCATGGTAAAATCAGTGTCTTCATGTGTTTATTTTCTTATGATCTATTGTAGCGTAGTCGTTTATTACAGTTGCACTTTATTTCAGCACAATGATGATGTATGGATTTATATGATATGGTTTAAGTGATGAATGTTAAGTATATGAAAACACAATAATACCACATCTCTATATCCCTTAAGGCTCCAGAAACCTAGTTCTGCATCCTCCCATAGTCACTTTGGGTGAGACTGCGATCTGCTTGCAGGTCATTATCTCGTACAAAGGATTCCATGCTAAATAATAACAATGTAAAGGAAGAATATTTCTACTTCATCTACTGGGAGGAATAAAAGGATATTCAAATGGTTTAAGCTCATCATTAAGAAAAATGGATCACAAAATCTAAGTGGAAAATTATGTATTTCACAAATTCCACTTTTTATAAATTCATTATTCATTACCCTCATGAAGAGCAAAACTAGTTTGGCCTATACAATCACTATCACAGATTGAAGGAGCATGAAGAAAGAATAGTTTTATTTAATTATGTTTCTTTAATGTGTAGGTGCAATCAAATAAATTACAGAGAGGATGGATTTTCAAAGTATACTTCAAATTACAAGGAATAAATACATCTAAAATCAAAGTAGAGCTACAAATTATTTCAAAGTCTCGGTCATTTACTATGGGAATAAGAAGCTTGTTGCAATTGATGGAAATGTTGGGGAAGGTCACTTGGTTGATTGAACATACTCAATAATTTACTTGTGTGTTTATGTCAAAAAAATAGAGCATCATGTAGAGCTCTTGCACAACATGCTAGATAAGAACTATGGTCCAAGTGAAGTTATATGCCATATTCTCATGATTTTTCGCTGTGTTGAAGGGTAATCATAAGAGGTCAGGAAAGTTTTTCATAAAATAGATGAAATAGATTGTGAAGATGGGTCAATTCAATTGTGATTCAAAGAATAATATGATGAACAAGTTAAGTGTGCAAGTCTTTCCTACAATCTTGGTTTTTGGTTCTAATAAGGAGAATGTTGTGCCTAATGAAGGTGCAAGAACAACTTCTATGATTGAGTATTTTTCTTTTGACCAACTTGAGATGGATGGTTCTCAAGTGATGAAGCTTAGAGGTTTGGATGCATTATTAAAACCAAGTGTTCTAAATTAGTAATCTATTTTCTACATGTGCTCAACAACAACAAAGCAGCCTGCTCTTGAAAGAGTAGTTGGTGGTGGCTATGGTTATCCAACCTTCATAAATTTAAAAACTTAAAAAGGTGTCTATATCAGTGACAAAATAGTTGATTGTAAAAACTTGTTGGGGATATGGAACATGAATGCCTACATAAGAATCATAGAAGTCTTTTATTTTCCAGACAAGATGATATGCATTATTATCTTTAGAATTAGAATTGACTCGTCGAGATCCTAATAAAATGAGATGGAAAAGTATTATTTGTAGGAAAATCAGTGTTCAATCTTAAAAATTTCAAACACTTCAACACATCAAGTTTACCAGATACGCATTAGCAAAATAAAATCAAATTTTGAAAATTTCAAGGCATAGGTGGAAAATGAAGATTTTTATTTTTACTATTTTCAAGCAGAATTTGGTCAGTAAAATATTAGTTGGAAAACAAGTGGCAAGAGTTTTCAAGTAGAGAACCAAACAATAAAAGGTCACCAGATATGTGAAAAGTAAATCCCAACTTTTAAGGCATAGAATTAGTGGTCAAAAGATAATATGGCAATACAAAGATTCCATCGAATTTGCAGAAGAGGTTATTCTCAGAAAAATGAAAAGATAAGTGTTAAAGAAGTCACACATCGATTAAGTCAGTGAAAATATTTTTATCAAGTGATGGACAACAAAGACTTCAGTCTATGAATTTTAGCAAATCATATTAAACAAATCAAGGCACAAATTCAACAGTTGGTGGATAAAGAATACATTTCATATTTCAAGCTAAAATTGCAGTCAATAAGTGGCAAATTCAAGTCAATCTTTCAAGATTTAAAGGCAACATTTTTGCATTCAATGAACATAAGTGACACTCAACCAAATCAATAACAAAATTGAGGGAAATATGTTGATATAATAATGTCAAAACTTCAGAAAAATATCAACACATAAATCAGATCCAGAATTTGAGGAGGGAAATTAGTACCAATGCACCAATTTCCAAGATTCAAAACAGAGGAATTTGCAATAGTTCCAGATTTCCTGCGAATAATCAAAATATTCTTTTTAATTTTAGTATATTGTTCATAAATTTATTTCATAAATCTAAACACAGTCAGCTTGATGTAATTCTCTATATATGATTTGATTTTCATTGTAAAAGGGTTGGATTTTGATGCCAAAACCCGACCATTTTTTTAAAGACTTTTATTACAAGAATTTTAATTGAAGTATTTTGGCTTTAGTTTCATGAGATAAATTGTTTCTCATATAAGTATTTCATGTTATTCCATAACTTGTTTCTGAATATGTTCAAGGTAACATACGAGTTAGGGAAAGGCTAGGTTTGAGTATCAACCTCCCTGATAGCCCGCTGCAAAGTTATCATCTATACTGAGATTAGATAATTGAACATTCTATTTAAATTAGATCCTCTGCATCATTTAATTGTTGCCATTTTTTGTCTCTTCAATGTATATTTGTTTGGTTGTATAATTCTTCTACACACATCTACTATATATTGATTAAGTATTAATTATCTGATTTCTCTTATTTTCCTCCACCAAACTCTTTAAGCTATTTTTTTATGTCAGAATTAGGCATTGACACTCTGATCAAGTTTTAGTAAGAGAGACATTTATTTCTAATTATAGATTAGATATTCATCAACAACCATCTACAAAAATTAATAGATCTAGCCATTTTTCTTCAAAGGTTGTTGTCTGATGATAGTGAACATCATTAAAATAATCATCGTAACACTTGAGGGAATCCCCTCTAGTTCGAGGTCCAGCTTGAACCTAAATTTTGGTTGTCTCAGCATAGTTTTGCAGCCAAGAATTACCTACAAGAAAAATATACAAGAGTTATGATACAAAATTTAGAAAATTGAGATAAATAAAAACTTAATCAAATACCAAAAGGTTTTTATAATATAGGTTTAGACATATAACCTCATTCCTTATGGAATCCAAGGCTGGCATTATCCCTACAGTTCAACAAAGTAAGGAAACTTCTATAAGATACAAGACTATAGATTGAAGAGGCATTTATAGTGATTGTGGTAAGCCCTAACTTGAAGGGCCAAAGTTGCAGAATGATAGCATAAATTTATCATCAATGGCATTGAAGTATGTAAGGATTGTTGTATCTCATACAAAGCCTGTTTGAAGCAAGGGTAACAAAATTCTAGCTTGAAGATCTATAGCAACATCTACAACATACTCAAAAATAGAAGTACTAATATAGCTATGAGATTTATATTTTATCCTTAGGAAGCAAATGAAATCATCTAGAGACCAATTATTTGCAAGAATTTATAAGGTGAGGTTATAGTGAGATATGTATAATTTATTTTATACTTATCTAGATTAAATTATATAAAGGGTTTGCATAATGTAATAGCATGGAATGCATTAGGGTTCCAGGCTTTATAAACTTCATTTTGTTGAAGATTTGTGGGTATCTAGGTATTGTAAAACCTTTGATAGGACTTTGATTATAAAACCTTAACCCTAATATGTTTGTTCCCTCATAGAAATCCTATATCTTCACTTCTATTGTTTGTAGATAATCTAGGGTATATGGTAAACCTTAGCGAGGGTGGAATTGGATGAAATATAGGATATGAAATCAAAACCTCGGGGCTAATGTTTCCAAGGTAAATATCAAGGAATTTACAATTTTTGTCTAAGAAACCTAGAGTATACCCTCTCATAAAACCATATAAACCCTAGATAATCATCATGATCGTGTAATTGTATATTCTTCTTGGTTTTACTTGTCGATGAATATTGCAGGTTCATAGTGAAGGAAGCAAAATGAGAAGGATGGTTAACCAAAGAAGTTCTTGTGCTTGTTAATGATGTGCATGATAAAAGGAGGGAACAATAAGGACCCTGAATGAATTGATGCTAACAAATTCATTAAAGGAGTAAGCATGCATTATTGTGTTTTCTAAATGAATCTTGATTAAGTATGGCATCATAGATATAAGCATGTGATGGTAACATATTTATAGTCTACTTTATTGAATTTCTTTGTAAGAATCATCTAGTATTTCAAGAATGGGAAATTTGAGACCATTGTGCATAAATTTCATCCATACATTGTCTAATATTATGTTAGAGATAGTCATTTTTCTAAGACGGATCCTCAAAGATCGTATAAGAACCATCATTTTGGGAGGTTATTGGAAAACGAATTATGACAAGGATTAGTATATAGTACATATTGCATGGAAACAATACTCTTAAATGATGAAGGAATGCAATTGGTTAAATTGCACTCTCATTGTGTAATACATATAGTTATATGATTGTGTGAAAGATTAACAATGCATAAAGTAACTTTTGGGTAGGATTCATATAATCCTGTAAGAAAAGGTTGGTCATAAATGATGCATAGTGAATATGTCATTTAGTTATATTATGCGTAGGAATATTAATTTTACTTACTCTAGAAAGAATAAATATTTAGGAATTATGTCGTAGTTAATATGTGTAGTAAGGAATTAACCCATACATGTTTTAAAATATAAGGATACAATAATGTGCTACATCATAAAATCAACCCCTAGCTCCAAGGGTTAGCTCTATTAACAAATCCTCTTGCACTAACTCCACAAATGTGTTAAGATTAAATTTCATTATTAATCTTTGAGATTGCCAACCATCTATGCAATTGGTTTTCAATACGCCTTCCATTTGGAAATTCTAGGAAAAATGGGGAGAAATTCATGAAGGTTACAATGGTACAAATAACCCTATTATTTACTTAATTCTATGAGGGTGAGGTGGTTTTGTTTCCTTGAATAAGAATAATATAACTAAGATACTTGGTACACCAAAATATTGAATCAATATTTCAAACCACTCCTAAGCATTTATCATATAAGGCCCTTCTTTCCATACTTAAATAATTTATTTAGTTAGCATACATGTACTTTGTGTGACTAACATTTAGAATGAGGCTAGCGTCACACTGTTGTGCTTTACAAACAACCCCCCATTTCATGTTATTTTTATTCATAAAAACATTAAAATATGAAATGGGTCCCTTTAAAATAAAAAATCAAAGCTTTTACTTAACAAAAGTCCGATAATCAAAGGAGCGCTTTATAAAAAACCATTTTAAAGCAATATCCATTTAAAAAAGAAATAAAGCAAATATTCGGTCATTACGATAAAGCGATCGCAAGATCGCATATCGCAATGACATGAGGGACACAACATAATGGCATAAGGCTTTCCGCCGATGCGATATAGTATTCGGCGATCGGCGATCGGTGATACCCAATGCACTACCAAAAGCACCCCATATCAATGCCCCGATGCGATAAGCTATCGGCGATCGGCAATTGGCAGTTCCCCTTTGTTTTAATATCATTGCACATATGCTTTTCGCCGATGCGATATCGCAATTGGCGATCGGCGGGTCCCCTTGTTTGAAACTTAATGCACATAAGCCTTTCGCCGATGCGATATCGCAATCGGCGATACTCAAGGCATTGTTAAGCCAGACTTGTTATGGCCCCCGATGCGATGCGATAAGGCACGGTTTTCAATAGAAAGTTGTTAAAGTGATTGGAAAGCTCAATTTACTGTTATTTAAGGCATAATCACTCCCGCTCAGCCGCCAATACGTCCATTGCATGCTTAAAGAGATCTTTCGACCAAATATTGATATAACGGGCATTTATAAGGTGGCAGGCTCTATACGGTCATTTAATAGATTCATGTCCTAAGATCTGCCCATAGATTGTCTCCACGCCTGTTTTAAAAGAGCAAAATATATCAATGCGCATCTATTCATTTGCTATCAAATTGAAAGTTTTATCGCTATCTCTTTGTGTTACGCCAAATTGCCTCTCTGTGCAGAATTCAGTCTCGGACAGGAGTTCGGGCATGATGGGTAAGAAGTCAAAGAAAATCGCAGGTGCTTCCAATCCACCAGTTGCAGGACAAGCCGCAGCAAACAGCAAAAAAGGCCTAATATCCGACACAACATGCGCAGGCCTTGCCAGAGTCACTTGGCAAGGAACTTATGACTTAATTGAGGCCGAGAAACCAATGCAGACGGTAGAAGAAGCTACCGTGGATTCATTGAAGAAGTCGGACTGCACTCTCAAAGATTTGGCCGATTCTTTCCTCCATAGGATAGCAGCAAGGGAGAAAATTCTCCCATATACAGACGTTGTGTGATGGGCAATTGAAGAAATCCCCATCACGGACAGAACTTTCAGTACAAGGGATGGAAGGATTTTTGGGTCATTTAAGCCAGAAGACCTGAGGCAAATGTATCATTTGCCTAAGCCGGAGAAGATATACAATAGTGCCTTCTTGGAGAAGTTTGCGAGCGAGAATGAGATTGAGTCTGAACCTATCAAGGGCTGGAGGCAAAATCCAAATAAACACAAGCATGAATCCTCCGGTAAGTACTCGGTCGACTCTTTGGCTTCTCCTTATTGCTATGTGGGTATAATGATGTGTAGATTGTGGGGTTTACATGACTCTGCCATTTTTACCATTGAGATGGTTCCTCTTATGGAGGTGGCAGTGAACAGCACGATTATGGATTGGGCTACTATCCTTTCGAATAAGCTAGCAGTAGCTGTTAGTGACTTTAGGAATAAAACTAGAGTCACTGAGAGGAAAATTCCCCCATTATACTATAGTGCATATATCCTATATACCTTGTGTTTCAATTCCGAATTCCCTATTCTTGGTTGGAGGTGGACTACACAGGACCCCTCGCCCATTCATATTTATCATCGCAAGATGTGGAAGTCATCCTATAAAAACCAATTGTATCAGATTTGTAATGGTTTCATGGTTCCCGTTTATTATTCAATTTTTGATAAACCCATTTCAAGGATCTCCTACCTAGCCT